>VZDJ01000028.1:818152-942979 GCA_008694505.1 Cyanoderma ruficeps | reverse complement strand
AGGGCTTTTTTTTTTTTTTACTTCCCTCCTGGAAGCCTGCTTTTAAGAAGAGCATTTTACAAAGCTTTGTATGTTAGTTATCTCTTGTACAGCTTCTGTCTGGCAGACAGAGTATCAGTAAATCAAATCTGCTCTCATTGGAAGCTGAGCATTGCCATGGCTCTCAGTAGAACAGAGCTTCTTGGACTCTGGTTGGCTTGTTCAGAAATTCCTTTGGCACATTTAGAGTAGGAGCAACATGCAAAGCAAGCTGTCTTGTTGGGACAGATGACTTTGCCATGACTGGATGTCTTTAGTGCACAACTGTGTTTCCAAGGTGAACAATCTCTGTCCTAAATCAAATATTATCTTGGTATTCTGGCAAATGATCCAGGTTTAGAAGACTGTTAATGAAAATAACCATAGTTCGTTTATTTAAAAACACACTTTCAGGTTATGGAAATGTGTCCACAGACCAAATACAGCTCTGTACAAAATTTGCAAAATGTTAATCAGTCCTTAGAGAGGAAAAACAATTTTTCTGGACAGAAAATAGTGATGTTCTGATCAATTATCTTACGGACTCTTTTCTTTAATGAGTGTCTTGTTCTTACTTATTTCTTCAGGTTTGATGGTTTGGTATTTCTAAGTAATGGAATATGTTATTTTATGTTTCTCAGTAAGCAGGATGATGGTGATGGTTATGATAATAATAGTGATAATTAGTGATGTTTTCAGATTTGATGCACATACATCAAATCAAATATTTGTTTTCAGTGCATACAAATGGGTTTGATTTAGAGTGTGTAGGATTCCCATCCTGCCCATGACAATGCACCAGCTGATAAGGAATCCCCTTTAAATAACAGATTATGCAAGGAATGAACTGATATCTTGTGTGATTTTTGGGGAAGAATTTGAGCCCTAGTATATGACTATCACCTCTGTGTTTCTGACTGTAGTAAAATTTTGGAGCTAAAGGCTACTTTGGTTACCATTAAAGCAATACAGGAAGATCTGAAAAGCCAGACTAAAGCTGTCACCTCTTTACTAGCTCTTGAATCAGCCCTAGGGCGTGAAATACACCTTCTAAACAGATGGTGTGAGATATTTTTCTGTATTCCCTGATTCAACCCGTGAACCTGTTATTAAGACTGAAAGCAGTGACAAATCACAGCCACAAACAGAGAGGCAGTTTCAGAGGTGGCTCATCCTGGAGTGTAATAAAGCCGTTGATGTGACGAGGATTCAGAAGAAATGCACAAGAGTCAATCCAGATTCTTCCTGTGCTCCTGTGGCAGACTGAGGCATGAGGAACTCAGCTCACAGGACAAAGTTTTGATGAAGCTTTCAGATTTCATGCTCTGAGTCCTGCTTCTTGTTAGGTCACCTTGTTACCGGTGTGGCAGGATGGGCACAGGAGGAGACATGGCCCAGGAGCTGCACATGAACTGTGTTATTCAGAGATAGCAAATGCCTTCTGCAATAGGTGATGATGGTGTGTGCAGCACCTGCAACCTCCTTCCTGTGGATCTGGTTGGTCCTGTTAAGCAGTGAGTCCATATGTCTGAGGAGAACTGGCACAGGCTGGATCAGTCCATGTCCCCTGTGTCCTGGAATTGTAATGCTTACCTTGTGCAATGCGCTGAGCTGGCTCTGGAAAACCACTTCAGCTGAATTCAAATGGAAAAAAAACAACTGATTTAACTGTGGCTCCTCAGAACTGATCCCTTCTAGTCCTTTTCAGTGATAGAAGTAGTTGTCCATTTGTCTCTTTGTGCTTCTTTTGTCCACTTAATTCTGCCTGACCTCTTCTCTGTTCTGCTGTGTTTCAAACATGTTCTGCCCATGCTATAACATTTTTATTCAACACCTTAGTGTTGAGACAAATCTGTGCAGAGCACAGAGGAGCCTTGAGCATGCTCTGGTTTAACTTTACTCCTCTGTTCACTCTTCTGGTGGTTCAGTGGTTGGTATTTGTCTCTGGTACAAGGTGAGGAGTAGGAACAATCTGTTAATATCTAATGCAGGGCAGACAGTAAATGCATAAATCAGATCTCCCCTGTCACTTCTGCATTTCACTCCCTGCCCCAGGGATCCCAGATGTTCCAGAGACATCACTTATGGCACTTTCTTGACATGCAGAATGTCAGCAGAGGCTGAAACTAGAGATAGTGACTGAGGTCCCTCTTTTATTAAAGAGTCACAAGGACAGCTCTAGTCACCTGTAGAATAACAATTATTTTTTGCTGGACTCTGTCTGCTGACTTCTCTCAATTAATTAGTTGCTTCATTTGAATGGGAATGAGTCCCAGATTGCAGCCATTAATACCTCTAATATGTCTTCATTGAATGTTGCTTTAAAAGTCAGTACTCCGTGAGTTCATTAATTCTGATTTCATGAAAATCGTTGCTCTACATCCAGAAACAAGAGGGGCTAAATGGTGGCAGCATCATGTTTTGAATGATCAGAGGGTGAAACAAGAATAAATGCAATGCCTTTGTGTATGGCACATAGGAAAGCCTTCCCATGCTGCCTAGAGCTGGGTTTTGCCATGTGTTTATAACCAGCATGTCTGCAGATCAGATGTAAGCGCTCTCCCACGTGTTGAAATATCATTTCATAGCCCCATTTTTTCCCCTGTTTTGATCCATGCTATGATCCAGTACAGGGTGTGCCAAAGATTTAGTCAACAGTCCAAAACAAATAATAAGGCTATCTGGTCAGATTCTATCATCTGAGTCAGGTTTGTGCAACTTGATTAAATCAGGGCATATACAACACATTTAATACACGGCCTGGTAGAGGGAGAGGTACCAGGAGGTCACAATGCATTTTCAACGAATGAAAATGTTCAGACCCATGAATAAAAGATAGACTTGATTAATGCAGAGATTTAGTTAGTCAATGCAGTGCAATGCTGCATAACCTGCATCAAAAGAAATTCCTGGGAATGAGTTTACCTTAAGTGGCACCTGAATCTCTCCCATGTCCCATTAATTATTTCTCTCTTTAGCACTGGTGGAAAAGTGCATGAAGCACTTGCAATGTAAGGCACAGATCCTGCAAACCCTAATGCAACCTCAGCTTTGCTGGTATGGCAAATCAGATGTACAAAACTTGTAGGATCCAGACTTAAAATGACTATATTAGAATGAAGGAAAGAAGAAAACATTAGTTCTTTCTGAATTAGTTCTTAAATATAGCAATAAAATGTTTTTCTTTAGCTTGCACATTAACAATTGTGGTTTAACTCCTGCTTTGAGCACGTGATGTGAAAGTGCCAGAAAATGTTTCTCTATTGGATTACTACTGCAGCTCACACACAATTGAATCAGGGAGTTGTTTAAATATAATATATGCCTTTTCACTGTGGAAAAACTGTTAGCAAAATTTATCTCCTTGAGACAGTCTCTTTCCATCTTGTACCCATCATTCTGTAAGCCATTATTTTAGCTTTCATACTTATTCTGGATAATTCACTTCGTCTCTAAGGACATTCTCCCTCGACTCCTTTGTTGCTGGAAACAGATTTAGTACTGACAGGCAGAGTCCTGTGTAGGTGTGAGAAGAAAGACACACCTCATATAGATAAAAAACAGAAGTTTTTATGGGTAAGGATGTGGGATAGTAAAAGATCAGTTTAGAGGAGGGTCCTTTTACTTGTTTTGGAAAAAATATGTAGAACCCTGCAATGGTTTAATGTAAAATACTATTTTCTTAATTCATCTGCAAAGGGATTTGCATAGCACTTACATCTAAGAACTGCATGCTTTCCACCCTAAATAACTATGATTACCATTACCTTTTGTTTCAGAAAAGTTCTTGGAAATCCCCATTCCAAACTGTAGCATTTTGAGAAGTTTTTCAGTGAAGTTTCACCAAAACAGAAATGATCCGTAATAAAATAAAGACTTTGATGAAATTCAGCAGGAAAATGTGCAAAAATAGATGGTTATAAACATACTTTTACTGCTTTTTGATAATAAGGTGTCTTGACTTTCTGCTATATTGAAATATTTTGTGTGTGTGTGTGTTGGATTTTGTATTCACTTTACTGAAACCAAACATTAGAATTTTTATCATATGCAAAAATATTTTCATTGTGAATTGGACAAAAAGTGAACACCCAAATTTTAAAATTTCAAGAGAAATGAAAATTCAGTTGTGCTTGAAAGAGGGGACTGGCCTTGAAAAGATTTTGGAGCCATTCAATACTTGATGCTTGTGACCACTTTGCTTATCAGACTATTGTAGCTTAATAAACACAATTATCATGTGCCTAATTTATATATGCCATTACCTTTTGTAAAAGAACAACCTCATTGCAGGAATTTCTTCACGTGGCATAGCATATGTGGCAGGCAGAAATAATCCCATGGGCTTGCTTTGGGATTGCAGGATGACTTTTTACCTTTGGTTGGGAAAAAAATGTGGGCTGTTGTCTCCACCACCAGTTTTTATGGGAATATAAGGCAATTTAATGTTTTTTTTCTGACTGACATGAAGGTAATGGTGAACAGAGACACTGCCGCCTTAAAAGATTTTTTTCCTTGTAACTGCTCTTTAACTACAGGGAGCAAATTGAATTTCAAGATTCTGGTCTTTTAATTTATTCTGTTACCATGAAAAAAATATCAGCCAAAAAAGTGGAGAGCTGTACTATTGTTTTGTGTGTGGGTTTGTGTTTCAGGAAGATTCTGTGCTTTGTCCATTTGGGGACACCTTGAAATGGCAAGAAAAGTCAATGTTCCTTTATTGTGCTCTGCGCTCCCCGGCATTTGAGAGAGAACGATTTCCAGTCACCATGTTGTTCTTCAGTTCATCCATCTGCAGCCTGCTCCTTCTGCTGCACATTGGTGATGAATTATGCTCTGCTTCCTCCATCTAATCCTTTTCATTTATTTATATTTTATGAAGGAAACATAAAAGACTCCTCATAAAAATTCAACTGTTTTTGATAAACCTTGTCATGTGCAAATAATGGAGCCTTGTCAAGCACAAGCCTTGCTGGAAATTTATGCCTTCTAATAATAATAACAAGAGAGAATCAGGGACAAATAAGAAATATATTGAATTGGATTCAAAGTATGTTTATGGTCTTAAATTGGTGGCAATAAAGTATTTTTTATCCAGAAATGTTTTTACATGTTAGCTTAATTCAAATACCATGTTGTGCTTGAACTCTGCAGTATTTAGCCTAGCAGAGCTATGAAAGGCATCTTGTACTAAAACACAGTAGAGCAGACAGTCTTCTCTTTCCAATGTTTGGTGGTGGAGAGAGGAAAAGATAGACCTGACTTATTAATACAAGAGGAAGCAAAGTTTGGGGCAAAGAAGCAAACTGGTGATCAGCTGAGGCCTCTCTGTGGGTTAGAAAGACATGGTAGGAACACAAAGGTTAAAAAAAACTAATCAAAGACAGATTTTTTATTGGAATTATTTTTTTCCTAGTATCAGACTTTGCTGGCCAGAGTCAACTTGTCAGAAGCAGGAATGTTTATTGGTTTTGGCTGCTAAGGCTGTGGATATGTGGAAGGGCAGTTTACCTGGTCACATGCAAGTCAACTGAACCTCTAAAAGAAGATATGACTACCTCCCGTTATAGTCTTCAGCTATCCCTTTGCTGCATGACATTTTATTTCCTATTATAATTTTTGCATTGAGAATAAAACTGAACAGAATGTTAATTGTTTGCTGATGAGACCAATTAGCATTTTATAGCACTTTACAAATGTCAGGAAATGAAGGGGATTTCTCAGGAAGAAGACTTTGTGTTCAACTGGCAGAGTCTAATCCAAACAAACGTGTCCCTTTAATGAAGAGGTTTCTTAGTAACACAGCAAGTTCCCGGAATATATTGTCTGTGCATCTTCACAGGACTGATATTTATGCTCCCATGAGTGTTACTCTTCACATGAAATACTTGTTTTACATCTTTTCAGGAGTGAGAATGTCTGTAATTCCATTTCAGTTTACATACCCAATCTGTCATGTTGAACTACTGCTAGAAATAATATTAGAAAATGAAGAAACAAAGACAAAAAATTGTTTTTCAATTTAGAAAACTAATCATCTCATGCAAGGACTGTGTTTCAAGTTGTGTTTCACAAATATTGAAGGTTTCTACGAGAAAGGCAAGAGGAGAAAATTTACTTTCAGGGGAAATTAATGTTTTAGTTTAATTTAATTTTGGTGTAGAACAAAGACCCTTTCTGCCCATTCTCCCACCTCCTTATTCAAACCTTTCTTGGCAAGCTCAGCCCGTAGGTTTTGACTTTGCATGATAACACAAGCACTGCTGAACTGGGCAGCTGCCAATCAGCCAAAGAAATAAATTAATGAGAAATCAGGCAGAATTGAGGGAACTGGTTCTTTCACACTTCATCAATTACGGTCCCTAGAAAACAGTGGGACTTTAACAATATTTGATAAAGATAATCCTGCCCTGGTCCATGTGACATCAGCATTTTAATAGACCAGATGAACCAATTGATTTTGCAGTGTTGTCACAAAATAGTGACCTTTATAAGAAAAATGCCCCCAAAGGTCACAATTTAAGCTCTGTAGCTTCCTTTACCAAGGAAAGTTCAGGCTTTGCAGGTACCAGCCTTTATAATGAGGTTGGTGACAAACTTCCACCAACATGCAGCTTATGCTAGATTTGGCATTTTTCTTTTTTTAAAGATTCAGCATAGATATCTGCATTATACTGCTGCCAAGTCTTCGTCTGTGGCATGTAAATAACTTTTAAATTACCTTCAGAACCGATAACACACTCCCCATTACTTTTCCCACCACGGATCCCTGAAATAGAGCATGGATTATTAAATAGAGCCTGGTGCACGTGGGTGTTTCACAGTAGTACCATTTTGGTACTGCTCAGAACAGATTTAGATCTTGTCTGAGTTACACCGATGTAACTGAGAACGGAATAGAGGGCTGGCAGAGTTTTCTGAGGAATTTTACTCCAGGTGCTTGCAGTGTGACCCTTGAAGTCAAAAAGTGAATTGCCAATTGGGTGTTTGACAAGCGCCGTTTATCACTTGTGCGTGACGGGACATGAGACATTACTTAAGAAAAAAGAATTGTAAATATGAATGACCTGTGGGACTTGGTCCATGTATACAAGCCGTAGATTTCTTGCTGCAGAAGGAAATTAATCAAAACAAATAATTTAGACATGATCTTTTGTATCTTGACAGATTATATATTCACATTCTTCAGACGGATTGGTGAGTTTTTGGTAAATTGGGATGAAGCAAACAGGGTTGCTGGTTTTATTTCTGCTTTTACTATTATAATAATTTTTGAAGGGTTACTATCCAGGATATTATTGCTAAGTCTAATTATGCTTGGATTTACTAGCCCAGTGTCTAATGAACTGAATGTGACATCCCATGAATATTATGACTAAACCTAAAAAGTTTTGATTCAAAATTTGTTGGTTTTCTTTTCCCCCTCACTAGTGATGAGAAAAAGAATAAAAAAGAATATATATATTTTTCTGCTGCCTGTGGCAGAATATATATATATATGTTTATTTATTTATATGTATCCAAATTCTTCATTTTGTAATTCTGAAATCTAAATCTGATAGTAGTTTGATCCCACACACAAAGAGAACACTTGACAAGTGTTGTATCAGGCAGCAAGAAGGAGCAGCTGCATTTATTTTTAATGATTTAATGTGGAACATCCTAACAACTCGAGTTAGTAGTATGATATGGTCTCTATGTAGTAATGCTGCTTATGAGTCATAAGAGCTTGTAAAAGTGTAATAATTAAAACTCCATAGGAAAAAGACAGTTAAATGTGTTAATTCTGAACCTGTGGGAACCCCATATATTTTACTGAAAGAGTTATTTTGGAGCCCTTTCCTCCTCCAGCCCCCACTGACTTTCCTGGCTCTTGCAATGTCTGGTGAGCAAAGATTGGCTTTGTCCACGTGCCCCCAGCCAGCCTGGAGTGGGCAGCACTGCCCTGGGCACTGGGGTTTGGAGCTCCCACGGCTCTTTGGGAGTTTGTGATCAACAACAGAAAGGCAAACGTGGAGTCTGCAAACCAATGGAGAGACCAGATGTTTTAAATAATCCCTTAAATGCTAAAGTTTATTCTTATGATGTATACAGATTCAGGACATTAAATATGTTGATAATCTCATTCCAAAAAATCCCTTTGCTCATCTCTAGGGATTTGACCAGTATGTCAGATGCCAAGTTTGGAAGACATATATCTTGCCTTTTTATACAGCTGCAAATAAGACATGTTGCATTTCAGTCTCCAAAATTAAGTCTGAATAAGGTCTCTCAGTCTTAGCCCTACTTTTCTTTTCTGCCTGTAATAATGTGGCTGTAATAACTCATGGGATTTATTCAGTCAGCATTTTAAATACTGTGTCTGTCCCCTTCCATCATTCATAACATGAAATGATGAAAAGCACTGCCACTAATTTTATGCAACACAATGAAATTAAAAGCTTTTGGTGTTACTGTACTGCAGGTATAAATCTAACTAAATGTGGTGTTGGAGAGAGATGGACTATATAGGTAAGTGTTGGAATAATTTAAGGTTATTTGGCATTTTCTATGGATGTCTCTTCTCCTTTCCTCACAAATACCATAAGTAATTGTGTGGTTAATAAAGTCTTAAAGTGTCTGAGCTTGCAGTTTTCTACTGCCTTTATTCATTTGCTAAGAAAAAGGAAAGCTAATGGAAAACAATCCATTTCAGTGAAACTGTAGATTTGCTTTTCCATCATAGCAAAATATTAATTTGTGTAATATTTTAGCGTCACATTAATTTATGTTAGGTACAGTATTTCAGCTTATGCACTGATAAATTTCAGAGAGCTGGACAATGATTAGATTTATATTCTTATATTTCACTTTTATCCATCAAATTCTACATGTCGTTTGCAATCTGGGTATTATCAAAAATGTCACTTGAGGTCTGAAGGTCTGCTTTGTGCTTATATAGAAACATTTACATGGGTTAGGACACATAACTAGCTTTTCCCACCTCCCTTATGCATTATCATTTATGTACTCCACTATTTATTTCTCCCAAATAGATACGTTTCCCCTTAACAGCTTTGTTATTTCTACTGTTCATCATAAGAGAAATTATGTTCTCTCTGGTATTTCTCATTGCACTTCAAATGAATCTTCACTCATTTTTATAGAATTGGACTTACTCCCCTGAGTGTGTTTTTGCATGCATCTTTTGTTCAGCTTATGCTGGATGAGATTTTTCTGCCACTGAGCAGCGTGTGGAAGGCATGAAGAAGACATGCATGAACAGGCTAAGGGCCTCTTCATGTTTTGCAACAGAGGACAATTTCAAATTTCTTTTCTTGTCTCATTACATTGCTGCTTTCATCTTGGAACTGCAGTTGTTTAAAATTCTGTGCTCCTGATCTACTCAAGCTGCCCTGAACTTCATTGCTCTCACTTTGTGTTTACAACTATTTTCCCTCCCCTTAACCAGCATTTAGTGTTATCATCAGCTCAACTGGCATCGTGTTTCTTCAAGGTTGTTTAGCATTAAAAGAAAATCTTTTCCTCAATTAGCTGTGTGATTTTCCCTTCACAGCCTGCCCCCCTTCCTCCCCCGCCTTGTCTGCTCTTATTAAAAGCAATGCTGAGATAGAGAGCATCAACTCATCTCCCAGCACCTGCTTTGGTGTGTTTTCTGCCTTTCTGGGAAACACAGGCCCCGAGGTGCTCACAGGGCTCCTGGGCCAGCATCAAGGGCCCTGTGGAGGAGGAATGTGTGTGCTCTGCACATTGCAGCAGCCCAGGAACCATCTGCAGCAGCCCCAAAATCCCAGCCTGTGCCAGCCAGAAAACGCTCTCTGTCTTCTCTACCCATTTCTATACAGAGCTCCCTAAACTCGGCTGAGAATAAAGTTCTGTTTATTTTATATGTCCAAGATGATCTTTTATGCCTGCTTTGAATGTTGAAAACTTTGGAATCAAGGTGGATAGTTCTGGCTGAGCCTGGGCTCCAGTGCAGAGTGCAGTCTTTCCTCCACACTTGTGCACTTGCAGGATTTTGTGCTGCTGCCAGTATTGCAGGGGTTGGCTCTGAAGCTCTGTGTGCAGCGAGCAGACTTTTTAAACACTTGTTTATCTTCCAGCATCTTCCATTTCCCCCTCTATTGCTCTATCTCATTCAATTTCACCCAACATTTCCCCCTTTCTTGTTGCTGGCGAGTAATTCATGTAGCTATGCATCTTTGCAGTGATGAAACTTTCGGAGTAATCTCTTCTCTGCAACGGAAAACTTTAAAAAACTTTCCTGATATTAAATGCTCAGTCAAGTGCACAGTTATCTCACTTGAGCTGTGCTAACGAAAAGGAACATTTTTTTGGGCAGGGAGTGCGGAGAATTTTCTTTTTAGTTTACTGGTTATTTGAAGACACAATGCATGCAAAACATAAGAAATCTCATTTTACTGAGATATTGTATTTTAATTACAATTCTCATTTTAAGTTAGTCTTCTGAAAAGTGCCATATTTCAAGATGCAGAACCATAGACTGAGTACTACAGGAAAAGCACAGTATAGCAGCTTGACAGAAAGTTTTAGGGAATTCTTTATCTCACTTTTTACCTTTATTTTCTCTTTCTGAATTTATTTTTATGTGTATGACATATATTTCCTTTAGACATTATTCAGTTAAGAAAGAAAACTTGTGACGTGTTGCTAACAGTTGTCCTTCTTCTAAGTATTTTGAGAGGTGGGTTGTCCAGTCAGCTTCTGGAAAGACTCTAGACAGTATCACATTTCTTAGTCAGCTCTGGTACTCTGAACTGAGCAGTCCTTCGCATCTCATCACCATCAGCTCAAGGGCTTTATGGGGAAATACCGGGACAACTGAACTGCATTAATTTTCTGCATTAATGAGCTCTCTTAAGCTGTTTTCTTTTATAGGCCTTATTCTACTTATTTTAAGAAAAGGAGCACCTTAGTTTTCACACTAGTACCAGTATCTCAGTCCTAAACTGACTTGTGCAAGGTGTATTTTGATGGATCTCAAAAGAGATACCAGCAATTAGTTTGGGGGAAAAGGCTACATCTGGTATTTTCTGAAAATCAGAGTCTAAAACAGACCTAATGTGTCAGATCAGGCAGTTGAGGATTAGGTGAGACATTGTTCAAGCTAATGTAATTTCACTGTTAGCTGTGTTTCTTGTGATTAAGTTTTTCATATCACAAGCCATTGTAAGACTGCCAGTAGTGTATGTTGTCTAGAGTGGATGAACAAATTTATTCCTAAAGCATTGTTAGGATCAGGCAAAGCTACCTGGCAGTATATTATTTCCTTGTGCTTTTCCAGGAAATAGACAGGATTCATGACTAAGGAGAAAGACAATAGCAGTGTGTCATACTTTTTTGGGATCTACTGGGAAGCAATGTGAATCCAGAGCACTGCTCTGCCTGTTGGCTCCTTTATGGGGAAGCTGAACTCTGAGTACATCAAGTGACACGTGTTGAAAATTGGGATATAGTAGGAACAGTGTTATCTTTTACCTTCACAGTCATGAGTTTACCTCTGAGTGCCAGTGATGTTATTTTAGGGTCCTGGCCCAGCCAAAAGCAAGAATGACTTTATCAGCACATCAGTTCTGCAGGAACTGCCTGACTGCCAATATTTCTGATGCTGAGTCTGATGTTGAATAACAACATTGTTCAGTAAGAGCTGTTTCCTTGAGGCTTAGTTACAGAAGTGTTTGGAACATGGTGGTTTCACTATTAGCATTTTTGGAGTGAATACTCTTCATTGTATCTTATGCAATTTATCACTGGAGTTGACTTTTCCTTCTGCAATTCACTGTACAGTGAGCCAGAAGGAGAATTAAGCATGTAAAGTTTAAAACAAATATATGTAAAAATGCTGCATAAATCCTGCCATCCCATTCATTGTTGATATGTTCTGAATACAGCAGGACAAAGTATGACCCCTTTTATCTTTAAATATATTTCAGGAACCAGTTTGAAGACAATTTACAGCATTTTTATTTTATTTAGCATGCTACTTTATTTCCTACATCTGGATAATGAACTGCTGGAGGAGGGGCTGTGTCTTCTCTCTATTGAGAAACTTCCTCCATTCAGGGTAGAAAGATCCTTGTCCAAGGCTTAACCAATAGAAGATTCATAATTGACCTTAATAATTGTACCAGTGCATCCAAGAAAGCAGAATTACCAAAAAATCTGTCTTTTTATGCATCAAGACAAAACAATCAAAGTTAAAAGTTAAATATTTGATGGTATAAAGCCATGAATTCAGGCTTTTGTAGTCAAAAGTTCAAGGACTTAGACTTAAAGACAAGTCAGTTTGATTTTTGGTGCTTACATAGTTTTTTCTAGGTCCAAAGGCCCCCAGGATCCTGTCACTCCAAAGGGAGTCAGTTACCTGTACCTCAGTGCCCTCTTTCCTCAGGTTTGTCTCAAACCACAGACAGATCCAAGCTCCTCTGGTTCTCTGGTAGGCTGAGTGTGTATCCCTGGGACTGGAAAGGCTCTGAAGTGTTTCCTCTGCAAGGTAAGAACCTCACCAACACATTGCATACTTTTTAGCTCATGAATTAGATTTTGATGGAAATATGTGGTATGAAATTTATATTTCGGTAATTATGTAGGTTTTTTCCAATAGGCGAATAATGAGGACATGTGGGAGCTTTGTGGTTTTACACATGGATAACAAAATACTAAAACAATCCCAAACCCCAGACTTGTCAGTCAACGGAATCCATGCATACAGATCGGGATCACAGGTTGATATTTCAATTTATACTATGGATTGCTTTAACATTCATGCACGATATCCAATGAAGTGGTTTTGGGTGGTCCTGGGCTGTTTTATGTGAGGATGATGAGAATAAAGTGTAACTAAAGCAAACCACTCATGCTGCTCCTCACATGCCAGGCTAGTCAGTGAGGCTGTTGTTGAACTTTAAAATAGCAAGGAATTCCCCAGAAGTCCTTGGTCAGTGGACAGAGAGCAGTTTCAATCCTAAGCTCATACATTTTTTCTAAAGTTCCTGGAGTGTCTTGAAATTAGAGCAGGATCAGAATTCCTTGTTTATAGTCCAGCTCATGTTAGTTTCAGCCATGTTTTTTCCTCAGCAGATCTTGAAACTAACTAACTAATTCAAGTTGATAAGGCTCGTTTAACTCCTAGCTGAATGAAGTGTATGGGACCAGGAAGGATACCTTTCTTAACAAAAGGATATCACTGAAATCTCTGAGATATATTCAAGCACCCAGCTGGCACTTTTTTCCATAATAAAACTGGCTTTGCTTCAGAAGCAATGGCTATTTTTGAATGACTAAAGATTACAGTTTGCTAAAAAAGTCTTGCTTGATAGTCAATGGAAATGAATGATTCTTATTTTAATATGGTCTATAAAATATTGTACAAATAAAAATTCAGCAGCTTGCCAATGTGCTGTGCCATACCTACACAATGCCTATGATTTTGTTTATATATTTTTCTGTAGCATTCATTCAGCTGAGGAAAATCCTCTGTCTTCATGTATTACACAGAGCAGGTGGTGTCTGCTAACTCTTGTTGGGCAGATTTCTGGTTTAGCCTAAAGGTTCTTTTTGAAAGAACAAGAATTTCTTTGGTAAATTGGGACACGAGCAAAAGAGTGCTTGAAGGTAGAAGCAGGACTTAGGGTCTTCCCAAGGATTAGCTGGGGGTCAAAAACACATAAAGCACCATAAGACCCTATCCATTATCCTTATTTTAGGAGATTATGATGGTCTGGATGTATTGGATGGTGCATGTGATTGACTTTTATATTAATGGGAAATGGGCCTTCATTTAGTTTAGTGGAATTCAGCAAAATGGCGCCAAAGACAACCCTGAGCAACTGCCATCAACAAGTACCTGGGGAATTCAAACAAAATTTTACAACAAAGGATCATTATTTATGAATTAATTAGAAACTACACACATAGTTGAATGTCCATAAATAAGGCACACAATGATTCTGAGAACTTCCACTGAAATTCCCCCTTAAATTACTTGAATTTTGTACCAAGTGACATGTAAAAACTTCGAGACACCTTCTCTAGATATGCAGGATTTTCAGGCAAATATTATTCTAACCTCCCAAAAAGAAATATTTCATGTTGCTTAGTGCTCACTGAATAAAAAATTTGTTCTTGTTTTTGTTTTTGTTCTTGTTTTTGAAAGCATTTATGAAAGATTTTTGTAGCATACAGGTAATGAACATCGCACACAAGGATTGCCTTTATCTTAGACCTTGAAAAATTGTGTATGCTAATTCTGGAGCAATTCATTTCATCCCAGGTTTGGTACATCTTTAAAGTTTAATTTTCCTCTTTCAAGTCAGCTTTGGAGAAGCATGTAACTGCAGTTGTTTTGATACTTCACTAAGCACCAGATTGAAAAGAGAGGGAACGCAGATCTAACAACATTAAACTAATGTTTGACACGTCCAACAGATGTGTGTAAAATCTAAAGAACATACAGCAAAAGACCACTATGATGCTAAACTAGGAACATAAAAATATACAAGTCTATCTGAGTTGTGTTGATAACTGAGCTTGAGGAATGTGCATTATGTCCCGAGCTCTGACAGCTTTAACTAGACAGGAAAAGACAAGCACCTTTTCTCTGATAACAGTCAGTGCATTGATAGTCTTTGCTGACCTTATCTGAAGAATAATAAATGCTTCAGTTCCTCAGTTTGTCCTTATTGCATTTCTTGGTTGATTTTTTATTTCCTTTGCCTTTTTAGTGTCAGATTGCTCAGATAATCAGGAGAAAAAAATCCAACCTTTCGACCTGCACTGAAGGGATGACTGAGAAAACTGGCAGGGAGACACCTTCTAAGTGCTCTATGGATTAAGAATGGCCAGACATTTTATAGGGCCCTGTGAAGTGGTGGCTGTGTTAACACTGATGTCAAAGGCATGCAGAGCAGTTACCCCTGTCAGGGTAAGACTCTGCTGTCCAAAAGATGCCAAAGAAACTGATGTGTGCAAATCCCAGGGCTGGAAGTCTGGTCAGGTGAATACTCTTCCCTAATTCTCCCCTGCAGCACACACAGCCCAGGTGCTCCCCAGCCAGAACACATTGTTTTGTGCAGTTGCAAGCAGCAGGAGAGTTTATAGGAAACAAACTTTCTAGAAATCCCAAGATGACCTCAGAAACATAATGAACCAAATAAATGTGAGTGGTTGTTCCTGCACAGAGCACCTTCAAGTTGGCTGGACTGTTCAATTATTGATCAGGCAGAAAATATCACAAAAAATGTCAGACCAAAAGCCTTCTGCTTTCTCTAGTCTTAACATGTCAAGGCTTCTAGGTCAAATTCCAAAGGACACTGTGACAATACTGCCTTCAGGAAAACCAAACATATACTAGTAATTTCACTTCCTTTACTGCATATAAAATAGTTATGGACTGGATATTCTCCACGGTATGTACTTTAAATTTTTTTTTTAATTTGATCTTCTTCAGCAAATAAACAAAAATATTTTCATGTAATTTTAAAAATGTTGCTTATTATTTAACACCATCCTTTGAATCAATTGCATAAAAGGCCACAACAAATAGGCATAAAACAAATATAGATATTAAAACATAGGCTTTTCCTATGTTAGCCTAATTCAGTTTCTTCGTTTACAAAATAAACATCAATATAAATATTTAATACAGTAGCTGCAGTAAGAAAACTGTTTTTATTGTGAGAATGCTGAGCACTGTGGAAACTATCTTTTAAATTACAACTTTCTCTTAGCTTGACCTAGAGCTTTTTCTCATAAAGGAAAAAGTCATAGTACATTAATGGCAAATATCCATCAGGAAATAAGTGTAAAAGCAACTCAGGAAGTGTATTGCTCTGAGAAAGATGGCTTTGCATTTGTGCCATGTTTATAATAAGCTCAATTCCAATATCTTGAAAATAACAGTAAATATTTAACACAAGGAATATTTCATAAGATTGCAATAAATGTTTAATACAATGTAACTTTGCAGTACTTCAAAAACTTATTGCTACAAATATTTATCTAGAAATTTAATTAAATACATGTATAATCCATGAAATAAACTACCTCAGCTTTGATTCAGCAAGCTGCTCTGCAGAAGTGCAGAGGTGTGTCCCACGCAGTTGGTCTCTGTGCCAGAGCCTGAGACTGTGTTTGAACTCCCAGCCCTCGCCCTGATTGCAGATCCATCAGTGTCAGGACTAAACCCCGTTCTAACTACTCCTACACAAACTCACTGACTAACAAAATCAGTGTCTGGCTTGACCCAGTGTTGTACAGACTCAGGATTGTGACCTTTGCCAAGTATTTCTCATCGTTAGGTGGTCCCTTCTCCTGGCACAGCCAGCCAAAATGGAATCGTAATTGCGTTAACCTCAGGAGATGTCCTCCTTCTGGACTGCTTCCAGGATCCTGAATATCCAGCCTTCCTTCCCAAGGCTTCACTACTTATGAAAGAAATACACATCCTTTCATGTGTTGGCACAGGGGTAAATTTCATTTATTTCTGATAGCAGAAAGCATAGAGGGTCCATTGAATCTGGGGAAGGGCGACTGCAAATGCTGCTAGGCTGACATGGGGAGGAGTTTCCAGCTGAAAATCACTCTATGGCTTTGCCTGGAACATGTGGCAAGAGCAAGAGCATGTACTCTCTCGTGGTCTCAGGGAATTTCTGACTGTCCTGTGCACCTCCTGAGCATGTCATTGCACCCAAAAGTCACCAGAGCTCACCTCTGCTCCCCAGACTGTGTAAGTTCCTGAAAGTCCTCAGTCAGCCTTACATTTATTCCTTTTGTCTGAAATGCCATTGTCTTTAAAACCACAGGCAAGGGATTATTTTTGCACAATTAGATTTCATGTGGCCTAAAACACTTATAAAAACTTCTGCAATACTTTTTAGTAGTGCAGCATTGCTGCAGGTCTGGAATGAGGTGCTGGTAGAGCACCACAGCAGCTTTCTTTAGAAGGAGTTATCTATTGGCCAGCCAAACCACTCTCTACCTGAGCATCAGGACAACAAGAAAACACTTGTGACAATTGTTGATTTAATGCTGCAGTGGAAATGTATCTCTGGCAATAACATGTTAGCAAAGCAATTAACATTTCCTTCTTTTTGTAAGTCATAGTGCAGTAGTGTGTGATCTCTTTGACCTATTTTGGAATGATTTCCAGTGTAAAAAAATTGGCTGTCTGGGAGAGGGGAAGTGAGGAAAAGTAATGCAGGGAAGAAATAATCTGCAGCTTGAGTCTCTTTGCCACTTTCACTTTTGGAATCCATAACTTCATTTCCTGATTCTGTTTTTGTGGAACTGGTTATAAAAACAAGTAAGGAAGCACAATATTGATGTTTTATGTGTTCATAAACAATAACTAAACCCATTTTCTTTGAGTCCCCCTTTTCATATATTAGCTTTAGCAAAACTTTATTACTCCTTTTGCTCTTTTTAATGCTAAAAAGATACTATGATTGAACAGCTAAAAATATAGAACTCTGTTTGACATGTTGTAGTGCTGTGACTCTCTAGTTTTTTCTACTGAAGTGCTGCTAGTCAGAGTAGAAATGAGCCCTGAGATGAAATAGAATTGACTGATTTCACTGGGGTTTGGATAAACCTTCAGAACTGCACAGATAGAGAGTGAGCATGTCATGAGAAAAAGGAAGGAGATATTTCAAGGAAGAGCATCTGCATGTTTTGTGGTTTCTTAGTTCATAGTGGTGATCACTGCTTCCTTTTTGTTCCGCCAAACATAGCTGAGCACATTGGGAAGGTAATGTGGCACCACAGCCAAGCGTGGAGCTCTAGCATTTGTCCTACTACCCATGTGGTCTGAAAATAAGCTTGAGCACAAAATCAAGGAATGGTTTTCAATTTTTAAGGCTTTACGTGACAAAATTACATTACATTCCTACTGAAATAAATTGAATTTGTAGAGCTGATTTTGGCAGGACAATCTCAGATGTCAGGGACCTGCATAGTCCTAGGTGAGAATATGGCCTGACCCAGCAACTCCTTGCATGCAGAGTCTCCCTCCCTCAGGCTCCTGCTTGCTATCCTTTGTAATCCACCCTGAAAGATACTTGCCCCTCAAAATTCCTTTAAACTGATGACTACTTTCAAGCAGACCATCCTGAAAGGACCATCCTCTATACTTGCTTTTCAATCTGCGCCCCTTTTTAGTAGCCCATTTGAAAAATCATCAGCAAATGCATGCTACAGGCAAAGGCATTTCTGAAGCCAAATTTTGATGGTGCTGAATGGGGACCCCTTCAAAAACCCACCTCTGTGTTGCTATGTGATATGCTTAGAAAAAAGTCAAGTATTAAGTCAGACAGAGGGACACTATGCATAGAAAAGATTTGGATCACAGCTTGATACACCTGAATGCATCTCGGGTTGAAGAACTTTAAAAAACCCCACTACTGATGTAGTTTGGGCTATTAGCTATTCCATGCTGGGCTCTGTATTCTTTGTGTGGAATACTTTGATAGAAACATTCCTTTCTTTTGAACAGTGCACTGCTTGTCATAACAGCATGGGATGTTGTGAAAGTTAAAAATAACACTGTCAGATTAATCATTTTTGAAAAGGTTTCTTTTACTTATTGTACAAAAGGATAACCTTTGAAAATGCAAAAATGAAGGCAAGTAAATGGCTTTTTAGAAGACAAAATTGGTTTAGATTTTTTCAACTGACTCAGGGGTAAATGATCTTGTTGTTTATGTCTTGTAGTTTAGTATTTCTGCTCCTCAGCAGACTTTGTGTCCTGCAGCCTGGCTCAGTTAGTGCAACGGGATGTTACAATAGATTTATCTGCTTCCTCACTTTCCTGGTCCTCTTTTCAGAGTGGATCCATGCATTCTCTCTGTTTCTTGTGAGTTGCACTGGCATTTTCCAAACTACAGTGCATGAAGGCAAATCATCATTATACCTGAATTATCAAACTAATTGCTAATTTCAGTTTGAAGGGAACATTTGGAGAGACACATTTATAAGGAAAATATTTAATCTAAACAGTAATGTGGCCTATGCCCATTCTGCCTATGAGGATTGGGAAATTTGGCTTTACTTCCTTCTGCTTCTGTTTAGGTAGGTGGCATTCTCATTCCTAAAAAATACAGGCAAAACGTTTACAAAACAGGAATATTTCCATCCAGATTAGTTTCTGGAGAAGGTGCCTTTATCTGAGCAATGTTCAGAAATCCAGGGAGAGAGTCCTGTGTGCTACATCCATGGTACAAGCTTGAAGAAAATCTGCATGGAGCATTGCAAAGAGGAGATAAATGTGGACAATTTGTTGTGAACCTCACCTGAAGGCAAACAACCATTTTCAAAATGCCATCAAGTCTTCCTATAAAGAGCAAGGGTGCAACAGGTTAGAGGCAGTGTTTAACTGGTTAGAGGCAGGCAGTTCTTAACTGGTTAGAGGCAGTGTTTAACTGGTTAGAGGCAGTGTTTAACTGGTTAGAGGCATTCAGTGTTTAACTGCGGCCGTCTCTGCTGTTTACAGACCCACTCTTTTACATGTGAAATGTTGAGCCTGTGATTCACACATAAGAATTCCACCTGGCATTCTTTCCCCCTCCTATCCGTAGATCTGGCTCATTTATTTGAGAGCACTGGAAGAAGAGTCCTGGAGCCTTCCATCCATAGCCCAGGGGCTTTGTGAGGGGCCCCTGGGGCTGCTCTGCAGCTGGGGCTGTCACATCCGCTGGCAGAACCCCAGCGAGGCAGAGCAAACCCCACCAGCTGCTGGGACTGTGATTTCTGCCCTGGGTGGGACCTCCCTCCACTCCTCTCCCTGTGCCTGGCGGTGGGAGAGGTCATTGTGCTGACACAGGCACCAGCAAAGGAGGTGCTAAAGGACCTGCAGAAGAGGGGACAGCTGTAGATAAGCACACAGACATGCTTCACGTCAACAGGAACTGCTCATGGCCAAGCACTTCTGAAAATGTTGGTAGGCTGCAGTAGGATGGCTGAATAGGTGCCAGAGCCTCTGGAAAATCAGGACTCCATTGTGAGGGCTGAGCACTTCTGCAGAGGCAGCCCGCAGAACTGGTGCAGATGGCCTGGCCCCCTCTCAACAGGCACACATCACAGTTCCAAGGGCAGCAAGAGGGGCCGGGGGGTGGTGGGGAGGAGAGGCAGGCAGGAGCTGGCAAAGGACAGGCTGTCAGGTGCAGCAGCTGTCCCAACAGGCACGTTTGCCATGGCAGGATGCTGCTCTCTGCCTGATCCAAGCACTGAACTCTAATTATATTTGCTATGTGTTGATTACCATGGTCAATCTTGTGTTTTTGTTTGAGAGTTGTGTGTTTCTGTTGTTTGAAATTGTGCCAGCTGCTGGCTGAAGAGTTGAACTAAAAAACACAGAATTAACCACAGCCACCTGAGAATATTAGAAATTCCCAAAGGGGGAACTCAACTATAATCTTGACTCTCTTATTCACTAAGAAACAATCTACCAGATTCCAAAGTTCCCTAGGTTAAAGAAGATATATTATTCCAGTTCTTTTTTTCTCTTGAGACAATTTATTGATTGCCTCAGCCTTTTCCACCCCCTGCATGGATCCTTAGAGAAGCGCTGTAATATTTCAAATCCTACAAAAGCAAACTTGAGAACCTTTTAGGAAAACCCCCAAAAATACATAAGCTTATGACATGGTAAAAATTATAGTTATTGTCACTCAAGTAACCTTGACTCTGAACCTAACTGGGAAATGGAAGCAAAATTTGGGTCAGCTTCAGCTTCCTGCTCCCTAATGAGCAAATCACTCCAGCAGATAGGGAGAACATAGAAGAGAAATCAATATCTTATCCCAAAGGGATGCAAATATAGATGCAGGTGAACTATTGGAATGAAGCCATTGCACCCTGTGGGTATTGTTCTGTGTAAAGTTAAAAAGCAGAGTGTGGGAAACAAGTTTCAATAGTAAAGGCAACAAATACTATTTATTATTGCTGTAGAAGGACAAGCAATGCACTGCTTTGCCACACAACTTCCTAGAGACAGGAGAAGGGCTGGCTTGAGGAGCAGGGGAGCCGGAGTGGCTCAGCAGCACGTTACCCAAGCCACACGTGCTGGGGAGGGCTCACCCCTGCCCTGCTTCCAGCTCTGGGGCACGGAAAACAGCCCCTGAACACACACACCTCAGCCTTGACACTATTGAGCCAACACGGCCTGAGGTTTCGGTTAACTCACCTGTATTCCAAATGATTGCACAGAATATTTTGCAATAATTTAATGTGCAAGAATTTGAGCTCGGAAAGGACACTAGGAGGATTGAGGCAGTGCAGCTTGGAAGAGAAGACTGGCACAAACTAAGTTGAAGTTCTTTATTACCACAGCTATGCTTTGATCTTTTCAATATTCAACTAGGCAAAAGGAAAGAATAGGAAGTAGGAAGATTCAGAGAATGATAAACTTCGAGGAATCACAGGGTTTTATTATATGAATGAATATGTTAAACTTCCACAAGTTCGTGCTGATGTCCTGATGCCACCTAAACGTTTTTGTTGCTGTAGTGGACACACTCCATGGCAGGAGGGGGTTTCATAGGGAAAGGCTTTGAGGAGAAGGTTCCAGTCCCAGGGTAACTTGGAAGAAAGAGAAATTCCATACCAGAGCTCAGCACATGGAGTTGTACCACTGCAGGGTGCTGTGTTGACATGTTCACTTATGAGGTGTACTAAGGAAATAGATCCCCATATTTTAGACAGTGGCACCTCCATGAGAGGAGATTCTGGTTTCTGGAGCTTGCAGAAGATTATGGGAAGGGATCAGAAAAGAAATGATGAATTTTGCCAAGCTGAATGTGCTACTTTTGATCAGTGAGCTGTGCTAACAGCAGGGAGTGTGCTCTGGTAAGGGGTAATCTATGTAGATGAAGTAGGGGTGATGCATTTCGTTATATCTGATTGAAGGCACTAAAAAGCCTAAAATAAAATTTTGCCAAAAATGACCCACTGACCTTTCTAGTTGATTTTCCTATAAAGCAGGTGTTAAAACTAGACCATATCTGTCATTTTTTTTCAGGTATTATTTCCCTTAGCTTTCTCATGGCAGTCTCTTCTAATATAAAAAGATGCTTTTCTAAATCTTGATGTAAATAATATGCTTCTGTTGTCCTAAGAGTAACTCCTCAAGCCCCAAATGCAATGTGAGAGTGGGATTTTGTAGCTGATAGGTGAGATTACCTTGTAACAAAACTGAAATAACTACAGCTTTCCTTACTTTTTGCAGGACAGGACCCTTAATGTGATAAGCTGTGTTGTGCAGGACAGGACCCTTAATGTGATAAGCTGTGTTGTTCAAGAGACACAGGTGTGTCATTGCCTGAAAACGGTGCTAACCTTGCCTTGTGTCACCCTTCAGCAGCAGTTAATCATTAGAGCAGGATCATTAGGGCAGGATCATTGCTCTGCGCAGCAGAAAAGAGGCATTGTTCCTGATTGCAGCTCTAATCACTCCAAGGGTGCAATCTCATAATTAGGAATGTCTTTAAATGCTGTTTGCTTTTCTTGACTTCAAGTCACAGAATTCAAGGTAGTGCAGCTACCGTGGGGAAGGTTTTGCATGTGCTGATGGCACGCTTTCAAATTCCACCCAACCTGTCCCCATCTCATGTCCTTGTGACTTGAGCATAATTAAACTTTGGAAAAATTTGGATTCCCTTCTGAACTGACATCTGATGGTTATCACCCAGGCATAACCTTCATTTTCAGCAAGTGACCTGGGCTGAACAAACACAGAGCGCTTACATATTTTACAAACCCACAGTTTATACAGAGATTATTTTATGTTTAGATATCACTCTCGAGCAACTGGGACAAAGCCAGCTGCAGATCTGTATAAACAACAGATTTTGCACATTAGATACTTCTAAAGGATCTGTTATAGTATGAAGTAAAGTGAAAATCTAGCTCCACCCAACAGAATTTTTTAATATTTTTTGCCAAGAAAAGCAATAGGGTGGCTATTTAGACCAAGAAAACATTGAAAATAAATCAGATATGGGTAGTGTTCTGAATGAGGAGTTGCCAGTGCTTTAAATGACTGCCAGATGTCAAATAATAAAAAGCCACTCCTTCCACAGAAGAATAATTGACTAATAATTCACTTTAGAAGACTGAGAGACCAGATCTCTGTCAGAGATGTATTTGAGCTATAACATTTGATATGGGATAGGGGAGAAGATGCAAATATGGATGTAATAGAATGCACCCTATAATCAAAGGAGGAAGAAGAAAAGTCTGCATTTTTGGATACTGGATCTCCATAAAACAAGAATTAAGAACAAATGCCAAGAGCAACTTTCCTTTCTTCTACCAAAGAAGAAGCAGTAACTTATGACATCGGTTAAAGATTGATGGTCAGTCTGAGAGCATTCATTTCCCTGTAATAAATTCTCATATTGCAGGAGGAGCCATGGCTGATTAAAATGTGATACACTTCTACATACACATGCAGATACCTACATCCCTATGAGTGACAGTAAGTGGAAATTCCATCTGTTTAGGAGGTTTTAATTTCTATATTTTAATCAGCTCTTTATCATATACAGAAATTAAACCCAGTTTAGTGCATGTCTCCTATGTAATCAAAACCTACCATGTTTATGGATTGAGATTTTTCAAAATCATGTCCTTAAAGTTGATATATTACCACAGGTTCAGCTAAAGAACATCCTGCTGCACTGTTTGTAAGTGTAGGTGGCAGGAATCCGTGCAGCAGTGGAAAGGAAGGCATTCTGACTCTGTAACCTGTTTACATTTCAAAAGGCTTTTGAGAGGTATAATCACAAGAGACTGGAGAAAAAGAGAAGCGAGGAAGTTAAAGTACAGTAATTCATCAAAAGACCATGTGAGGCAAAAAAAATATGAGTAGTAAGGATAAAACATGAACTTTTATAATGGAAATCATAAAGTTTTGTGCTAGGATTAGAGCTGATCTGGAAAAAGAAGATAGAAAAATGACAAAATCTGTTACTTTTGTGAAAGACAAGGAGAAAGTTTTGGAGAGAATTGGAGAAGGCTGGTGTTAAAATAATGTCAAATCCCATTTTTTCTTCTGCTGGAGTGAGTTTACATGCAAAAGAAGTTAATGTGTTTCATCTCTTGAATGGTTCTACAATAAGTTTAATGATTTTTGTTATTAAGCTATGGTTACTGCTGGAGGAGAGTGTAAGAGGTTTTATTAAATGTCTCAAGACTGCTCATAAAATTAAGGACCATTGTCATCCTGCCTCAGGCTTTGGTTAAGGTATGCTTCATGCATTTTTTTGCATTTTATGTTTGTATTAGCAATTTGAGTTAATTATGGAAATGCATAGGACATATGAGGATAGGTTATATGTGTGAATTGGTAAGTATCTATATGTATGTCATGCCTACTTTTGAATAAGGGAGAAGATTGAGATAGATTTTTTTTTCCATGATAGGAACTGTTCTTAACTCTGATGGTTTAATTATTTGCTGAGCTTGAAGAGAAAAACAGATTTGTTTCTTTCTTTGCCCATTGTAAGGCTTGGTGGCCCATCAGCCACTTTTGCAGAATTGTGTCCTGCAATGATTTATGGATGCTACTTCTGGGCTCCTCAGAAACATATCTAGTTCTGTGATGAGTTCTCCTTAAATTCCCCAAAATTATTTAATAAACAAATCTTTCAGTGAAACACCACATGCAGGGGATAACATTAAACCTATCTCCACTGAAAACCCCTCTCATTTGTAGGACAGGAGGCTTTGCTGAGAAACTTAAAAATAATAAGCTGAGGAATGCCTAAAGATAACTGCTAAAATAGGCTAAAACACAGGCTTTAAGATGTTACTCAGATTAATTTACTGTTAGAGTATGATGTGTGAGTATGAGCTTTATGCTCTCTACAAGCAGCAACTTGTGGGCAACTTACAGGACTGTGATTCTTGTGTGAGAAAGTGGGAGTAAAGAGGAGTTGAAACCCCTTCAGCCCTGCATAAAAGGCTGGGGAAAATATGGCCCTTTAAGATTACATTGTTTGTACACAGTCAGGAGGACAAACATGTGCTACAGACACTGAAGACCAGCAGGTTTTTAGTGTTATTCTGTTCCAAGAAGTGTGCAAATTAATCTGAACATAAAATGAGTGGGAATGGGAGTGATGCATGTAGGAGGAGTCGATCCCTGTTGTGGTGTGCTGTGAGAGAAGTTATTTTGGCTGAAAAGAGCTAAAACCTGGAGGAATGAGATAGGTGTAAAACCAAGATTACTGTGATTTTACAGGCAGAAATCATATTACAGTGACCTGGTGAGGCAAGTGAGGCTTGAGACTGTGGAGGATATCTGTGTGGTGCCACAAATTATACTCTTACTTGTACCTTTTTTCAACATCTGGTTTCCATTCCTCCTTCTCCTGCACTTCTATTGTATAATTTTGGGGACTTTTTTCATACTCTCAGCACTGTACTCAGAAGGCACACTAATGCACTGTACCAGCACAGTAATTAAACTGAAAAAAAATTATTTTAAATTTGGTTACTCCCAGCCTTTTAATGCTTCCTGTAATTTTTTCTTTCCATTTCATACTAATAAAATTTTGTTCTGGTTTTGGAGTCCATACAGGGAAATTGAAGGTGCATGCAGCCAAATCCAGGAGAAGCCTGAGGAGCAACCTGGCTGCTCTGTCAGGAGAAAGTTGGACAGGGCCTTTGCTCAGCTGTGGCTTGGCTCTGGCCCGTGTGTACAGAGGATGGATGGCTTAACAGCCATGTGGAGCTCATCTGCAGCAGTGGCCTTTGGTTTGGGCTCTGTGTGTGTATGTGATGAAGATGGGAAAGGAGCTGATTCCATTTACTTATCTTCTTATTTTTGTACAACTCACCGCTGGTATTAGTGATGTTTTTTGCTGGGACTCACCTGTAAGGTGGCCATGAGACATGACTCAGTTTGGAACAGCATTTCAGCAATGTGGGTCAACTGTAACAGAGCCAAAGATTAGCCAGGAAATGTTTTGGCAGCTGCATTTGGTTTGCAGTGTTAGTCACAACGGTGTCTGTTGGTGTTTCAGCCCATAGTGTGGTAGAACTGACATCTGTGGGTACTCCTACCTTCCAGAACCCTTCTCTTCTATTTTTATTTGTTTTTCTCCAGATTCAAATCTCTTTTGCATTGCTAAGAGGCAGCCTTATTTCCTGTGGTATACACTCTTCAGGCAAATTATCTTTTCATTAATCCAGATTTTATTTTGTTCCCTTTCTCATAGAAAACCATTCAACAATAGCATGTCAGCACTAAGTTACCTTCAGGAAGGTCAGTGGGAAAAAAATAAACAAACCATGTGATTTGAGAAATGTCTCTGAAAGACACTTGCACACTCTTTTTGTTGGCACAGCCGCCTACTCCCTGAAGAGTTTTGCTATGCCCAGGAATTCAGAAAGCAAATATGCAAAATAAACTCGATTATTGCATTAGCAACTCTTCATGTTAATTCACAACACCATTTCCTACTAAACCTTTAATATTTTACAGACATTTTGCCCATGTGGTTAGAGCACAAGTCTGCATTTTAAGAGCTCTGGTTTGATTCTTATTTCTGTCGGAAGCTTCTTATGGTGTGGTGGGGAAAATCTTTCACTCCCTCAGAGCCTCAGATCATAAAGTGTTCATAACAAGGCTTCCCTTTTTTCCATTCCTTGTCTTTATTGTCTATTTATACTTCAAGGTCTTACTGGAAGACACCATTTTTACAACAGGGTGTTGGTATTTTTCCAGTCTCAAAGCAGGGTCTCAATAACAATACATACATGTAGAGATTTATATATTAGAGTATGTATTTATTCATGATAATAGAATAGAAACACTATTGTTTATATATTATACATGGCAAGTAAATATAAATCCATAGAGCTTTTCATGTGATGCTTACTTTTGCAACAACTAAAATGAATAATTCCAGATTTTCAAGTGGCACAACTTTGATTACATCTTTGCATTATTAAAACACTGATAGTAAGATGTTTTTATACACAGACCAGTAAAAGCGAGCTATAATGTGCAGAGGGACATTTAAACCCAAATAAATCAATTTATGATTATGGTTCCATGTCCCTAGCACTTTTAAATTAACTTCTAAATGTATATTTGTCTCCTGTCAGTATATGGATTCAACTGGAAAGCTATTTTTAATAATTACAGTTCATTTCCCAGGAATCAGATGTTGGTGTACTTGAAAGATCATTCCTGACTGGTTTTCAGCTGCCTTGAGAGTTTTAGTTATTACAAGTTAATTGAAGCAGAAAAGTTGAGGATAAAAGTTGGCTTATCAGATTGAATTCTGTTAGAGCGACTCACTGTTGTATAAGGAAAAGCAACAATAGGTGGGACTGTACTATCATCACCTGCTTATTTTTAAGGACTGGATCAAAGAGGCAAAGAGGATGTTTGGTTCCTCATGGATGCCTGAAGTCAAAGCCTGGTTCTGCAACCATTTGGTAACTAATTGCAGAGTGGATTTGCTGCCTGAGCAGGGTTGGTACAGCCCCGGGCACACTCATGTTGTAAATTGTAACAGAAGACTCTATTCCTTTTCCCATTAAAAACCCCTTGGTGGGACTACTTTTTGTACTTGTCTAAGGTTAAACAGGTGGGGCTCATGAGAAGTTGTCAGGTTTCCTCTGCCTTGGTGTTCAGTGCTGCTTCATAAGCCCAGAAATTTTGTGAGATAGGTGCAGAATCAGCCAGCAAAGCATTTTTCTAACCTGCCACTAAGCAAGCCTCTCTTCCTGTTCCCATTTAAATGAGACAAAAGAGAAAATCAAAACAATTTTTTAATTTCAGAATTATTTTTGTTATGTTTCTTTGCCATTTTCTTTTTATTAGCATGATAGAAATAGGAGGGCAGATCTTGAAGTGCTGTTCAGTAAATGGGGGAGATATTTCTTTAGAAAAAAACTCTTTGAGGAAAGAATATTGCTCTCAAAAATCTTCTGTTAAATACATATTTCCACGTGAGAATTTTCATTTTAAGGTAGTGAAGGCAACAACTGTTTTCCAATATTCAAATTGCGTTGACACTATTTTTTTGCTCGACTGAATTTTAAGGCTGATGTGATCATCCATGCTGCCCAGGGGATTTGGCCACTCAGATCCCATTAGAAAAATCTCAATCTTCATCCCAGTATTGACTGGAGAAACCATTATATTAAATTCTATTATGGGTTGTTATCTAACATGCTCAGTGTTGAGTGACAAGAAGAAAATGATAATGTGGTCACCTAGGGACTGTAAGATAAATGTTTCATGTGTTCTGTGGACTTCTGTTAGATAACATTATGGTCATGTTATACTAAATAAGCACATCCTGCTTTTTACACTGGAAAAAGAATTTGAGTTACTGGCACAGGCAGATTCTTAAAAGCCAGATCATGGTTTTTTCAGTTTGATTTTTGAGACGAATGCATTTTCTTGACACATTTCTAGAATTGCAATATTTCACAGAGGTCACATTTAACATCATGCCAAGTAGATATTCTCCACGTGAGTTACAAAATGGAAATCACAAATACCACTGCATATTATGCAAATTACAAATCCCTATTTTTCAAATGGCACCTTGTTCTTCACGTGACACCATGAATTTGTTTGAAAGGTCCAGAAATGAGATTTCAAAAGAAATCTGTCCCTTTAATACAGACGTTTCTAAATCTATTCCTTACTTGGCACAAAAAGGTTCCATTTAAACCAGAAAATTGAGCCCTAGTGGTAACCAGGCTGGTGGCCCTTGGCCAGGGGAGGACAGAGCCTGTCCCCTACAGTCTGTGCCATGGCCACTTCTGTCTGTCCCAGGAGCACAGCCCTCTGTGCTGGGCTGCAAGGTGCCCTCAGCCTGGGGCAGCAGCTTTTCCCTGCTTGGTGAAGTGCTTCACATTCCCTGCCTTCCACACTGGAGGCAGGCCAGGGATGGAAATGCTGTTTGTTTTCTTGTTTTCAGAGCTGACCTTCTCTGGGTATCTTTAATAACAGCATATTTCCTGTCATTTCTTTGGGTGTGACATATTATTGCTTGCTTATCTCAAAGAGGTTCAGGAGGTTTCCTCTGAAATTGAGAGCAAAGTGGTAGCAGGTCTTGTAACAGGAAAACTGATTGCTCTGAAAAAGAATTGATATGAGGGCATATCAAGGCAATCAGTAAGATCTCAAACTATGAAAAATAAGGCAATATTCTGCTAAAACCTGTGAATCTGAGCAGACTTGGAATGATTTGTGTCTTTTTCTGTTTGTCTTGGATGCTGAAAGAGAATAGAAATGCGGTATGAAAAGCTTCACAAGTGATCAAGTCTTCTGAACTGTCAGATTTCTATAATAAAATGTAAGTCAAGATGGAGTTTTTCAGTATAACTGTCATTTTCAAATACCAATACATTCTCTGTGATTATGTTTCACAGACCTGTATTTCTTCTCTTGTAAATACAGATCCTTCCCCTCAACTAACAAAGGTGACTCCAGTGAAAATATTTTAAGTGTGCTTCCACCTCCTCCCCTTAATTATATGATTCAAACTGAAGATAAAGAGGGCTTTCAAAGGCTTATTTTTTAATAAATACTCTCAAAGGAACAAAGAACCATGAACTCACTCATAAGGTACAGTAGCTTCATGGCTGAGAGCAGAAGAGCACAAAGATTCACATTCCCTTGTTGCTTCAGTAGCTCTTTTCAAGATGTTTCCCATTTGACCTTTGCCACATAGATGAGGGCTGTCCAGAATCTTTTAAAAAAGTAGAGGAAGGTCTTGCAGAGATGTCTTAATATGAGCTTTGCACAAAGCCCTTTTCATATGCACCTAAAAGCAGTGGACTATGGCAAATAAGCTGTGGACAGGACCACTCAAGCCCACATGGCCTGAAGGGACACCTTTTCCTTTTAGAGTGACCTTTTAACATCCTTTGTCAGTAATCTGCAGAGATGAAGTCAATTGTCTGAAAGCTCTGTCCTTCTCTGGCAAATAAAGGATACTGAATGTCTCATTCCTCTGCAGAAATGATGCAAATTAACTAGTCTAAATTTTTATCTCAGATTTTCTGAGATTCTAGAGGCTATTTTAGGGAAGCAGGGGAGTTGCTAATCTTTAACTGTTCCAAAAAATCCAATCAAAATTATTTTATACTGACAATCAATAAGAAAAACTAAACCTGGCTACTAAATAGTGCTGATCTCTTTAGTAGTTTTTCCTCTGGGGTATGATTCTGATTGAGCCTGCCTTTCTCTAAAATGAAGTATATGGAAATAAGAAGTTTCACAGACAAATTTTAGAACTGTATTCCTCTCTAGAGCTGTATTCCTCTTTGAGGAAAATATAAGATTAATAAATTGAAATGGGTATCTGAACTGAAAATGGGTTCAGAACAAGAATTTTCCTGTTTGTTTCTTGACTATTTTCTTACCTTTCACTTATATGAAAATCTCACCTATTCTAAAAATTTTTTCAAATTCTGGTATTTTTTGGACGAAGTAAACTGTGGAAAGCTTTCAGTTCCCGCCTGCAGAGTAATTGTATCTTGACTATGTGATCAAATTATCAAGTTTAACCGAAAAGAATGTAAGAAGCTGCTCAGCCTGACAAAATGTCAGCTTAGTTAGAATGAAGGACGTGGGGAAGGGTTCAAATGGGCAAAGCTGATTAGGGTTAGCAAACTACAGGGTACAGGAGACTATAGAAGGCAAGTTCCCTAATTACCTGTTTGAGCCAAAGCTTCCAACTTTAGAGGTGGACTTGTGAACTGCATTAGAAAGGCTCTCAATAGGGGTTTTATTGTGGAGCACAACTCTGGTGAGGAAACAAAGGAGGGAGAAAGGAAGAATGACAATTTTGGGGTACTTCCCTCCTTCTCCTGCCATGTGTCATGCCGCCAGGTAAGAGAAAATTTCCGACTACAGTAGCTGACTTTATTTAAAGTCTGTCCAAGAGAAAAACCCAGTCTGCAAAGAACCAGAATAGCAAAAGGAAAGTTCTAAAAGTTGTTACCAGATCTAGAGAAAAAGGGAATTAAATCCAGCAATAAGCACTGGTGAAGCTACACCTTGAATACTTTGTTCAGTTTTTGGCATTTCACTGCAAGGAAAGTGTTGAGGGGCTGGAGTAAGTCCAGAGAAGGGAACCGAGCTGGGGAAGGCTCTTGAGCACAAGGCTCACTGAGGGAGCTGGGATGTCGAGCCTGGAGAAAAGGAAACTCAGGGGGCAACTAATCATTCTGTTAGCCAATCATTAACATTAATACCTGAAGGAAGGATGTAGCCAGGTGGGGGTCGGTCTCTACTCCCAGGTAACAAGACAGGGCAAGAGGAAATGGCCTCAAGCTGTGCCAGAGGAAGTTTAGTTTGGATATTTGGAAACATTTCTTCACAGGAAGGGTTATCAAAAAGTGGAACAGGTTGTCCAAGGGAATGGTGGAGTCACCATCTCTGGAAGTGTTTAAAACACTTAGAGATATGGTGATTAGGGGTATGATTTAGTGGTGGGCTTGGCAGTGTTGGGGGTCAATGTTGAACTTCATGATCTTAAAAATATCTTCCAACCTAAATGCTTCTGTGATTCTGTCACTCCATGATTATGTTTGCCTGTGGAAGATTTACAGGAAAACCTTTAGCATGCTCATTCCATAGGGAACCATGTGATTGATTTGGCCAAAACAAAAGACAGCCTGAATTCTGAGTATTTGAACAATGCTACAAACACATCGTTTTCTATGTAGCAGTGTGTGTTTGAATAATTCACAGCCACCTCGTGAAGATTCCATCAGCAGTGCCTCCTGAATTAAGTTCTGTGTTAATAATTCATTCATCATTATTATTGATTGCTGTGGCTTTGGAATGGCAATATTTAGGTTCATGTCTATTACTGCTAAGAAATTAATGCTATACATTATATAAATGTATGTGTACAAAGCTCCTAATGATTCTAAAGGCATCTGCTATAAGCAGATTGTATTCCTTGGTAACCAGCAGTGTCCATCATGGGAGTCGTGCCATGAATTTTGGTGGCAGCACAGCTGGGTCCTCCTATTAAAATCTAAGGTAGGCTGATGAATGAGTTCAGCAGTAGATCAGCTATTCAACGTCACAGAATAATGAGCAATAAAATTTTTCTGGGAGTAGCAGCAAGTTTAAACACTGGGAAGTAGCTGATTTTAGATATGTTGCATAAAATCTAGACTTCATAGGAAAACAAGAAACTGTGCCTGGACAAGCCAACCCTTTCTCAGTCAGTGGTTTTGAAACAGACAAATTAGACATTGTCTAGAAAAACAGAGTAGATGAAACCAGCACCTGCATCCCTCGGTTATACTAATGTTAAACTTATGCGTGTGTTTTCTATTTCCAGAGTTAACTGAATCTGCCTGGGATAGCAGCATCCCTGTGTTCTGAGGAAGGCACATCCCAATCTCTTGTGTGCCTCTTGGACATCTCCCTAATTTGAAACAGAACCACTACCACCCCAGGAAGCTTTTGAAAATAATTGAGGTCTGACCAAAAATGTTCAGTGGTTTTATATGAAATCCATTTATTTCCTCTTCCTTTTTCTATGGAAAAGTTCTGGCTCCCTGGTTTATGGAAAGGAAAATATGTGAGAACAAGCGGTTTTCTTGGTGCTGCCTAATGATAACTGTTTAATATCAAACTTTCCATTGAGACATAGCAAAGTCCCAACTCTTAATCCTTGCCACCACAAAAGTGGAATATCCCAGAATTAACAGTAATATTTATAGTCTTTCAAGTCCACTTTGCATGATTTGTTTTTATTTTCGCAATATTGAACAGAATACTACTGAAGAGAAACCCTAATTGCATGTTTTCAAAGATGCTGACTCTTATTACTGGGTTTGCAAAGAACAAAAAAAAAAAAAGCACATTTATGACATACTACTGCTTTATTTTGTATATTTTCTATGAAAGATTTGGAAAGCTTTGCTTGTTTTGTAAGACATCCACGAGGCAGAACTTTAAACCTTGGTTGTGGTTGTAATCAATGCTAACTGAATCCTCCATTAACATCAGTGTTTTTGTTTTTCTGTCCTTTATGCACATAAAAATACACCAACAGCCACTTACAAAGTTCAACTTTTTGGTAACCAACTCATTTAAAATCTGGAGGGAATTAAAAAATTGCTGCATGACAAAAATCCCTCACGAAAACCTCATACATTAGTCTTTAGCGATCAGAGTTGCTGTCAGTAATATCAATTAACTGATCTGGCTTTTTACTTTGTCTGTCATTGATTTAGGCAAAGAAGCTGCTACTATGAGGACACCATGCTTTAGTGAGTCTAGCTGAAGGAAAAGGTGTACCAATGGTGGAATTGGTGATAGAAATTGTGTCAGAGAAGGATGAAGAGAAAAATAGAACTGTTGGTGTTGAAAATGCCTTGCAATTTTAGTAAGTAGAAATATCAAATACCTCCCTGAAGTTGAAGAATTTGGGAAAATTAAATGTGAAGAATTAGAAAAATTGGGAATTACTTTAAAGGTTCATGAAACACTTGGAAGCAACAAGCCAGCATCCAATCCAAAGAAGATTGTCATCTGGCACTACTGCTACCCGTTCTTCAAAACAGAAAGCATTCCTGACTTCAGTGGGCCTGTTTTCCTAGCAGACAAAACAGTTATTTTTGCATGCTAGGTTGTTAACCCAAGTCATGTCTGGCTGATATACAGCTAAGCTTTTCAGTCAGGAGACTGAGCATCCCAAACTTTGATCCTTCTGGCTAATTCAGGTGAATTTAGCACTGCACTAACCTCTTGAAAGACTATTCCTTTGCCACCTCATCCACACGAATCTGCTTTTGTGCTGGTACATTGGGTATTATGAGCAGAAAGTGACACACGTGTCTGTGTGTTCCAAATAAAAGCCTTTTGTGGATGGTTCATTACATAAATGATCTTTCTGTTTGATTAAGGGCTGGCAGAGAAGAGCTCATGTTTGAAAGATCAGGAACATTTTCACAGGTCACTGACTCTGTGTGTTTGCAAGGGAGCAAGTCTGGTGCGGCATGTGTATCCAAGAGGGAGAGGGCACACAGTGACAAAGGTAGTCCTGCTGGAGTTCTCATGGTGTTTGAAGGTGAACATGGTTTTATGCAGACATTTTCAGTTGTGTTGTGTGTGCAGCTGTAAGAAATAATGACATGTGCAGCCTTCCCTTCCCTGTTACGGGCGAGCTGCGAGCGTGGTTCAGCCCTTCCTCTGGAAAGGGATCTGGCCCAATATGAACCCTGAATATTGCAACAAAACACCCACTGAAAGAAGAGAGAGGAGAGAGAATCTGTGCCAAGTAGGTATTTCCAAGTGCAGGAGGCTCATTTTGCAGAGCCTAATGAGGGCCGAGAAACCATGCTGCTGGGATCTGTCCAGATTCCATGAATAAGCCACAGAGAGACTGATGAAAGCTAATAATAGTCTCAAATTCCTCACTTAAATCTGTGTTCATCATAGACTTGGAGTCGTTAGGAGAGCAGCAGCCTCTGCTCTGCAGCAGTGTCCCAGCCTCAACCAGTGTTGCTGTTGGCCACCATGAGCCATTAAAAATGTGGGGTTTTTTCACAAACATGCCCCCTTAAAATACTTTTTCTCTGACACTGTTTTATGAAGGCGTGTTTGAAAAATCGCTTTATGGAAAAATTTTCCTTACTCTGAAAAGCCTTTCCAATGCACAGTTTGCTAAATTAGCCCCACCTCAATTTATGAAAAACAATTTGGAAAGAACAGGATATTGGCACTGCACAGGATAGCTGAGGGAAGGTGCAAATGTGTCTGGGAGTCTGCTGCTTAGACCTAAAGGTCACAGTGGCTGTAGCTGATACATATCAGAGATATTATCAGAAAAGCCCTCTCTGAAGTCATAATTCTTATTCATGCCAGGTGAACCCCCATATTCATCCAGGGAATTGTGTTGCTGTCACTTGTCCTGGCTATTAGTTTCTGACAGTTTTTTGGCATATGCTTTAGCCTCATGGGGTTGATCCTGCACAGCTTAAATAAATGGGGACCTTGTGACTTGAAAGGGATGGAGGATCATTTCAAAGGGTCTGTAAGATGAAATACAAGGGTGCTAAGTCCTTGTCAACCAGTTGTGGTTGCCTTAGATTTTTCAAAATTACTTGGATACCTTGAAGAGCCCTCAATATCCCTGGCCCTTAATATCCCTATCACTCATTTCCTCCCACCTGAGCACAGAATATCAGGAATCAGTTCTAAAAGTGCAAATGCACACAAGTTGCAAGGCTGAAAATTTTCCAAAAGACTTAGCTCTTGGAAGTAGATCGAGACAGAGAAAGAAATAAAAAGAAGAGTAACTGGGAGGAAAAACTGTAAATAAGTAAGGTGTTCTATCCTGGGTCCTATAGGTAAACAACATCTATGAATTTACCTACAGAATAGCTTTGTGTTGACTTGATGTGACTCCAGTTCAGGAGGAATCCATAAATGGTTCATGGCAAGTAAGTGCAAATTATGCTTTTTGACTGCAAATTGTTTAAGTTTGGTGCGAGGAAAATGAGGCCAATGACAAGTGCAGGACATGATTTTTGTAAAAGGGTTTTCTTTCAAAAATCCCAACCAAGACATTTATTAACAGGGAAACAACTGCAATATTTGCAAAAGTTTTGACACTAAGGGACCATCTATTTACCACGTTCAGCTCTCTTTTGTGATTACATAAGATGACAGCTTTGTCACCATTACCAAAAAACATCAGGAAAGAAACATGTGAGTGCTATCAGGGACATAAGAGCACACCTCTTGCTCTGGGGTTTGTGGCACTGATTCATATGTATACTGGCATGACATTAGGATGTTAATTAACACTTCTCTCTCAGATTTTCACTTCTCTATTGAAAAACTAATTCAAGATTATAAGAACTCTTTTGGGCTCATAATTTTAAGTTTTATATTCTTATTAAGATTTTTTTCTAAAGCTAAGCTTTCCAAAACTTTTCTTGACAGTCTGGAGGAGAGGGGCTTTTTCCATTATCTATCTTTATTCTTAAATTCTAACATTCTTGTTCTTTATTCTTTTAATTTCATGCTTTTATTTCATTGCCTTTTCATTCCTTGGACTCCTATTCCCAGTGTGCCCAAGTATGGACATGGCCATGCCTTGCAGTTCAACTGGTGTGCTCTGGGAGAACTCAAGGTTTGGGTAAGAGAGATGCAGAGGCTTTGGCTGGGATTTCCTGAGCCTGTGCAGAAGCTGCAGCCACAGGTCACAGATTTAGGACAGGCAGAAAAACAGAAAGAAGCTGGGAAGAGTCAATTCCTATTTCATCCGTAAATATCAGAAAATTAATATGGGTGGCCTGTGGTTTGGGTGGAGTTGAGGTCATGTTTCCTCACCTTTCCTGCTGCTCCTGTCTGTTCTGTGCTTCTCAAACCTGTCTGACAGTCGTCTTCCCCAGCTGTTTCCTCAAATTGGGCAACACTATTTGCCAACAAACACCCTGCTGGTTTTCTTCCTGCAATAAACACCCTTATCAGTGGAAGTGAGCATTTTGCTGTGATGGAGAGCCATCAGTCAGGAAGATCTACTTTTACAAAACCGGGAGGCTGTGCCTGGTGTTGCACAGCTGAACTGACATAAATGGCACAGCTCAATTTTCAGAATGAGAACTTGGGCAACACTGAGTGAAGCAATGTTTAATCATTGAAATGCTTGGGCCTGCCTCTTTATAATGCACCCTAACACATTGGAAGGAGGCTTTATCCATGTAAGCTGCTGTTGGTTCTGCTGGACACAGGGAAAGCTTCTGGGACCTTCTCAGAGAAATCACTCTTGTAGCTCCCCCAAAACTTTGCCATGCAACCCAATACACCAAGGCATCTCAAACGTGGGCCACCATCAATTCCCATTTTAAAATAACCTATTTCCCCTGTTTCAGTTCTACAGAGTAGTTATTTGTTGCAGCTTAACCAGCAGGTTTAATTTTAACTGAAAATCACTGGAATGGAAGGAGGGGAATTACCTTTCTTTTTTTATTTTTTTTCCTCCAGTTCAATTAGCATAGAAGTGCTTTGAGAAGAAAGGAAAGAAATAGCACAAGGAATGTGTTTGTGGCTTTCTTGCCCAAGCTATCCATAAGATTTTGAGGGTCATAGCTGACTTGGAGTTACAGTGCTGGTACTGCATTAGAGCAAACCATGTGGCAAGGATTTAATTCCCTCTTGATCTCTGACAATATCTATTTGCATCCAGCTACGACTTCACGTGCAGAACCACATTTGGTAGTAGAGTTACACACATTTTCTCAAAAAAAAGAGATGAAGGATGCATTGCAGACTAAATCTGACACCGAGTTTGACTTTTAAGTGGTGAGTAGAGAGTGAACATCTTGGGATGTATTTTTACATGTACTCTCCTCCTTGTGGAAGGAATATTTCTACAGAATCTGCAGTCTTCGTGTTCAGGTAACCCCACCATTTAATAAAAAAGTTTGGCAACACCTCCAGGCTGCATAGAAGGTTGATTCCTACCTGGGAGAGGGAAACTTTGATGGCCGTACCTATTTTTTCACTGTTTCAATAGAAAACTTTGCTGTCTTTCATTTAATAGATTCACATTGAATTTACTTCCAGCCCTTTAATGATGGCCTACTCACTTCCCTGGACTTATTTTTTCAGAAGCTTTCATTTAAGAAAGTTCTTTCTGTAAATTAATTAATCTGTAGTGCAGATTTATTCTTCAGCACGTCCACATTTGATATATACAGTATTTAAGTTTGCATTCACTTAGTAAAGCATTTACTCCATTATCATGTAATCATTTGCAGTCCAAATACAGAACCTAAAGATTAATGTCCTATAAATTTCTCCTTGCAGAAGTTTTATTGCTATATTAGTTATTAAGTTATGTTTGCACTGATCTTCCAAAATAGGCAAGATAGATAAGAGATTTGTTTATGTTTTAAATTAAAGTGAGTCTTTTACAATCAGCTCAGACTGAAAGGCTAAAGATTATGGCGCACACACTATCTTTATAGCTTTGGTCAAATGTTGCCAATCAAATATGGAAAAAATCAGGAAGAGTTCTGACATGGTTTTATGAACATCTATGCTTTTCTTTTTTCTTTCATTTGCTGGGAAAGTGATAGTTTGTTGTTTTTTTTAAAGGCCACTAAATGCATGATTTGGAAAAAGTGGAAAAAATATTGTATCTCTCTTCAACTTTTTTCACTTCCCCAGAAGGAAATGTTGTCTCACATTTCCAATTCTTTTTCTGTACAAAGTGTCCTAAACTTCTTCATGTCAAGGAGACTAAGCAAAAAATAAATAGCTAAGGCAACCCTTAGCTCCTAGAGAAGCTTGATCACCTCCACATCGACCTGGTCAGTAGCTCAAAATGGGACATAAATACTTAACAGCAGCTTAACAGGGCACCAGGGTATTTTAGGATTCACTAAGTCGTAACTTCATTGTAACTGAAAAATCCATAGGGTCACGATTTTCCCTGTGAGGCAGAATGTTCTTAACTGAGAGTCCCACTGGTATCTGTTCCGTTTAAGTATTGTGCTGTATTTGTTGTACTTTTGTGAGGAAAGTTGCTGAAATCTGTCTGATCTGTATGGAAGGCTCAGAGATTTTAGAGAAGGAAAGAAATTATTTTCTGCATTATTTTCTGTATTATTTTCTCTCAATGTACAAAATTTCTTTCCAGTTTCAGGCATATGATCTAAGACTGTAAGAAGAAATGTGTCATGTATTAATCTCTATATGTCATATTTATGCACTGTATGATTACATGATGCACATCATATGATGTGATACCTTGTTATTTGTTGGACAAACCCCACGTTGTGTATATCAGATTTCAGAACATATCTGTAGCTCCAAAGGTTATGTTCTTACATCTGTTTACCTATACAGACACTCTATGGGCAATCCTGATAAGAATTTTGCTTGGTTGCACTTCTTTTTTTTTTTCTCTGCATTCTCTAATCTTAGAAAAGTTACTACTCTGCATCACTAATCCCCACTAAGAACAAAACAGCAACAACAAGAAAGCCCTGAGCATGTATTTTGCAGCACATTGGTGTATTTTCTATGGTAAAATGTGTATCATCTGTATTAAGATCTGTTACACAAGTTACTTTGAGGTGTAGTATAAATATTTTATAAGAGATGCATGCAGTTTTCATTGTCCCAGCTAAATTTCTAGTCCTTTAAAATGCAACTTAAGCACAAGCATGTTGGGTGAGTTGAGAAGAGAAAATTTACATTCTCTGTTCCACTTCCTGAAAGTCGTTCCCATCTCCTTTTTTCGTCAGTTATTAAAATGCACAAAGCCACTGCTGCCAGCCCACTTATCCCCTGCCACATCCAATCAGTGTATCCACGAGGAGCGTTTCCTCTGCACTTGGAGCTGTCACAGATGGACTGGGAGAGCTGCTTTCTGGTGATTCAGGGCAGCAGGGGACACATGCTCCACTGACAGCAGCAGTGCGCAATTAACATCGGCTAAAGGAGCACAAAGGAAATTGCAGAGCCGAGTGGAAACTGCAGAACCCTCAGCTGGAACTCACTCAGGGCTTTGCAATTCTCTTTGCAACAAGGCAAAAAGGTGAGTTAATAAAGCACTGAATATTTTGTTAAGGCAAACTATTGGGCTATTTTTACATAGACTTATGAAATATCAATGGATTAAGGCTGACTTCCATATGAAAAATGTTCTCAGAGAGAATTTTTGGACCTCAAATGATGAATTGTCTTGGGCTTGCCATTCTTCAGTAAAGATTTACAAAACACAGCCTCAGTTTTCTTGATCATTTTATTACCTTAAAAAAGAAAAATGTTCCCAAGGGATCTCTACTGAGAAGGAGGCTTTACTGTGAGTCTCTGTGTACTGCCACGCTGATCAATAGTTATGACTGATTGCCATAACTAATCCATAAGATATAGGACTGAAGCATGGAGAGTTTTTCAAAACTTTGTTCTACATCTCCCAGGAGGGGATCAGCCCTTCCCCTTGGATATGGTGGGCTTATTCCAACCTTTGCTCAGCGCTGTGTCTCCATAATTCTGTGTGTCTGGGCATGAAAACCATCCCCTTCTCTGATGTGTGACACTGCCTCTCCTCCTCAGCCCTGCAACATCACTGTAACAGCCACGTGCTTGCCTGCGAAATAAACAGCCCTAATGATCTCCCCAGAAGCCCTTGCAGACTCTGGAACTCTTCTCCATTTTCAAGGTCACAACTCTGCTTGAGATTGATAAATTCATGAATTAATAATACTAAGCACATTTCATCCAGGAGTGTCAAAGGTGAGAAACCATTGTTAGTCCCATTTTTATCAAGGAGGAAATTGAGCTCTAGAAGTGACATGTACGAAATGATTTTGGAAGCCAGTGGTAGATCCAGGGAAAGACCATAATTCTGTGCACTCAGCTTGCATTGCAGCCATTGCATCACACTGCTTCATGGTGCCTTTTGTGCAGCAGCAAAGTCTTATTAAAGCTGAGATTTAAGTTCCACAAGAGCCAGGAAATTAAACTTTGCCACACAGTGTGTTCATTGTACATTTTTATTGGACATGGCCTATACATTACCTAGTGATCATCCTTCTCACAAAAGACAGTTTTTAGAGAACCTTATACTAGTAAGTGGTGCCTGTTTCTTTGTTTGATCTGCCTTATTTGTGTAATACCATAACTGCAAGCAAAACAACATACACTTTATTATTCTAATTTTCAGGACTATACTAAGCAGGGCCACTCTATTACTTGGTCTTTTTAAAAATTACTTTATCAAATGCTTAGAATACAAATAAATGTCTTAAACACTTTTCTGAGATAGCCCAAAAATGATTCAGACACTTTGGAGTTCTCATGGAACATGAGAAAAGTAATGGGAAAGTATCCAAGGTGAAGACCATCCCCTTCTGGAAGACATCTCTTGTTATGCTTAGTTTTGACATTCCTTTAAAAAATGTTTTATTCAGCAAAGATGTTCTGTCTGTTCCCACCAACCCCATTTCCCCAAAGGATCTCTTGACTGTCTATTATAATTCTTGTTTCACTCACAAAACACTTCCTTGAAATGAGTACTTCTAACAAGCACCTCTATTCATGTAAGCACTCCAGAAAATCCTCTAGATGGTTAAGAGGAGATGCTGAAGAAACACTCAGAACTGTCAGAGTAAAGCTTTTATCTGCCAGAAAATTCTAGGAGAGGTATTCTTGAGAAACACTGGATGCTCTGCCAGGCGTGTCAGCTACTATTTAGCCATGTAACAAGTAAAATAGCTTCAGGTACAGTCCTGTGCAGAATATACAGATAATCCATTAACCTGGGGGCTGAGACAGGCAGGCTGGTTATTTGACAGGCTCTGGACAGGTCAGCTTTATTGTTAAAATCCTGAAATTGCTTCTAGAAACAAACTGTAATGCTGACTTGCATTTATAAAACTGGTTTAAGGTTAAATTTAGCATTACTTTTTTAAACAGTTTCTTTCTGCAAAAGGCAGCCATTATATAATACATGTTACAACAGGAGTGGTTCTACCTATACTGATTTTATTGCCATGATTTTTTTCCCCTAATCTTGAGCCTTTTTTTCCTAATTTCAGCAATATTTTCACTGAAATGCTTCTGTGTTGTCTCTGCTGCCTTGGACTGTGCCATTAGTAAATTAGTTTTGAAAGAGAACAGAGGAAGGAAAGTCTAAGAAACACTGAAATGGAATATAGTGGCTGGAGAGTAGTGGCAAAGTGTGGCCCAGAGGAATGAAAGGTGCTGTTTGCCTGTGTGGCCAGTGCAGCACGTTCTCTGAGAGCTTCTCCACAGTACCAGAGCACTCAGATCCTGAGTTTTAGACACTCTGACCCTGTCTGTAGGAGAACTGGGTCAGCTTTGACTTTGCAGAAGCATTTTCAGTCCACACCACCTGTCAGCCCCAGAGGACGGGCCTTGTAATCTGCTTAGTGTGTCACTTCCTGCCTTTGCTGTTTACTTCGTTTGGCATTTAGAATTTCTACTTGTCCGCACCTTTAAATCACAATTATTTCTGCATAGAAATACTTACCTTTCTACTAACAATTTCTTTTTTCCTCTCCCTGCTTCTAATGGCAGGTGCTTCTAATATCCTGTGAAAGATTCCAAATAATATAGTTTAGCAAAGTGGCAATTTCCCATGTTAACAAACAGGACGATTACCACTAGAGGGCTTGAATATTGACACAAATCTCACCTCTGTTACACCCTCTACAATCTGGAGTAATTTAATGAAAATTGTAGTTGCCCGTTTTCCTTTAGACTTGAAAGACAGCATGACAGCTTTTCTTTATTTTAAATGAAATCGAAGTTCGGCTTAATAAATCACGTAGGTGGTTTTCTTCTTTAAAGTTCTGCTAAAAAGGAGACAAAAACTTTCCGAGACAGCACTTGGAAAAATGAAAGCTTCTCTTAATTGTGAAGACCAAGGACTGCTCTTTAAAGTCAGTTTGCAGGCAGGTCCTTTAAATGCCTTTGAGGTGACAGTGTTTAAGGACAGAGGCTCTGGTGTTCCACCTGGCAGTGCTGAGCCAGGGGAGCTCCTGGGCACCCGACTGCGCCAGGGCTCCAACACTCCTCCAAAACAGCAAAACTTCTCCAGGGTCTAATGACTAAAATTCATTTAATACTACTTAGCACTTACCACTTTGGGTACATCTTCAAAGAGCTGAACTAATAGCAGCTAATTTAATCTTCAAACAAGCTGAGCGAGGAGCATTATCTTTGCTGTTTAAGTGGGGGCAGAGCAGAGGAATGGCACTGCAGAGAAACACAAACCAACGCCTCCACCCAGCTGCTTTGTGCCTCACTGAGAGGAAAGGGGTTTAGTGGATTTAATCCTGATGGGTATTTTGGGGTGGCTGCTGACTATTCCCAAATCTTAAATAGCTATTATTTTAAAATCTAAGGGTAAAATCAAGGTTACAAGAGCAAGGGGGGAGAGGCAGAGAAAGAAAACAAAACAAAAAAATAAAAAGGGAAAAGTATGTTTCTATGGGCCTGAAAACACATTCCCTGTTATAGGAGATGTATAAACTGTCAAGGAGGAGAGACATTTCTGTTCCTTCTCCCCGGAGTTGAGGTTCTCAAGGGCCCCTTTTATCCCCATTTATCTACATTATTTTAAAAGGGAACAAAGCATGCTGAGCTGGGCACCTTCAGCAGCCTGCTCTACCATGGGATTCCTTCCATGGGAACACCCTGAGGTGACTTAGGTAGGCAAAACACAGTCATGTAAAATGGGAAAAATGCCAGACACAGAGAACAGATAAAGGAGTAAACAGGGACATAGCACGGCAATGTATAACCTATAAAGAAACCATGTAGTTGCTTCTATATCAAGATGAATCCTGGCTGGAGGCTCATTTGATTTAATAAAGCTATTGACAGGTCTTCAGCTAAAACTCAAAACTCTAGAGATCTGGCTCACAGAAAGAAGTCTAAAGTCTGCAATGGGTATGGATTAATAAGCAGATGCAAAATTAGCAAACTCAAGGTTTATGCTCAGGTGCTCAGGTTTAAGTACACATCCAACAGCATCATCTTCAGTGAGAGACTTAGTGAATAATTGGTTTTCTGCCATTGCAAATCCAAAACCAAGCATGGATGCACAGACTTTAAGTACTTGTGTGTGTATGTAGATATATGCATAAAATTAATGCTAGTTTTAAGCAAACAATCCAGTTTAAAATCAATAACACCTAGTTTTTCACAAACACACCTCTACATATTAATATATTTAAGTGTGAGTTTCTGCAGGAATTGCAAAAAAGGCTTAGCTCAAGTGAGATGGTTTGTTTAAGGATTATAGTATTTTTAGCTATTATGCTTTTTAGCAAAATTTCAGGGCATTTGAAAGAAAAGATATTTTGAATTAGAGAATTAGAACTTCTTGCTTTAGAAATGGAAAAGACTCTTTTTATTTTTTAGTAATTGTATTATTAATATTATTATTCAAATACTGGGGTGGGGTTTTTTAATGAGTACTTTATCGCCTGGATTTTTACACAGAAGAGAGCAACTCTATTTCTTTACAATCCTGGGCAATTTGCCATGTTGTTCATAATCCAACACCTTGGCTCCAGTCCCCAGTCCTCCCTGGCAATGACTGGTCCAGTGGAGCTGCAATTCCTCCTGCCAGCCAAGTCAGTATTTGTGCAACCTGTGTTGGTTGTTTCCTCTGTGCACCTCCTGCCCCTGCTTCCTCACACCTCAGAGCTTCAGGAGACCCAGAGTGGTCACGGGATTCCACAGCTTAGGGCACATGATAATGAAAAGCACACATCTCCTCCATCTCTTTGCCTTGTGTATCTCTTTTCTGATGATCCCACTGCATGAATACTCCCTGCAACGCTCTAAATGCTCCACACCGCTGTAGCAGTATATACATTTTTTTTTAAAGCTGGCTCATTTTCCTGGTCTTGCTCTTGTCATGGATCCAACTCAGGTGAAAATGAAAAATGATCTGATACAACATTAGCCATTGTTTTGGAAGATAGGTACAGGGCAGAAATTCTGGGTGCCTGAGGCAGGTCAGCAGTAATAGGTTACCTGCCTAAGGCATTCACTCCAAGAGCAGTGATAGTCCCTTCTATGTCTGCAACAAAAAAATCTTGGAAGAGGAAGAGGTGTAATGTGATCACAGAGCACTCAGAAACATATTCATTGCTCTGCTTTGTCTTTGTAAATCTTTCCAACGTTCAGCAGGACAGCTGTGCTGTAGCTGCTAGCTATTAGGGCTGCACACTGCTTTTCAGATTTACAGCTGTGTGCTTGTCATTTCCAGATGCAGTTTTACTAAGACAGTCACTCAGGAAACGTTGTGAGAAGCAGCAGGTTTCCAGTAAAACATGCCCATAAACACCACGGTTGCTGGCAAAATAAGACTTACACCCAGATGCTTTAGGAGAAAAACAGTCTATTCTTTGTTCACGTTTACCCTGAGGGCTCAGCTTAGCTCCATAAATATGTACAATGGAGCAGCTCTGCTGGTGGACAGGTCACGTAATTCCCCATCTCAGACGCTTCTGCTATTCCTGTTGCCTGGATCTGTACAAGGATTCTATCTGAGGCAAATAAATCAGAAAGCTGTTTCAATCAAAACTCAGATTGTGGGCTATGTGGTTATTTTTGTCCTCAGCTCAGCTGTGGCTAGTTGAAAACTGGACTTCAGCTGAGAAATTCAAGAATCCAGAGAGTGAAATGCACAAAACTCCTGCTGTTTCTGAGTTATCCTAACAATACCCATTCCCAGTTCCATCAGACTCAGGAAACATCAGAGTGCAGCACAAAAATTGCAAAGATTGAATTGGCACCTGACAAAGGATAAGCAAGGTGGGGACCACGGGCCGCTCAGGCACTGCTGTCTTGCTGCTGTTGGATAAAAGCACTAACCAGAATCAGGGAGTTTTTGTATGCTGCATTTTGCAAATTAAGATTATAACTGTGAGAGGTAACAATAGATCACATGACAGTTTTTTTTTCATTTGTTTCCCCCAGTTTTTCTATTTGAGTGAAAGAACTTCCTCAATCAGTTGCCACTTAGGTAGCAAGCAGCATCACATGGAAGATAGGAACTGCATGTATCTGTGCTGATATTTGCCCCCTGGTAATGATGGGAAAGGTTTCTAGTCTGCTTCAATTCAGATGGGAACCAGGTGTCCACCAACCTGCTCTATCACTCCCCTCCTCAGCTGGACAGGGGAGAGAAAATATAAGGAAATTTTCCTGGGCTGGGATAAGGACTGGGAGAGATCCCTCAGCAGTTGCTAGCACAGGGAAAACACAGGGAAAAAGACTCAACTCAGGGAAACTATAATTGAATTTAGTACCAATCAAATCAGTGTAGAACAATAGAAAAAAACCCCAAATCTTATAACACCTTCCCCCAACCCTCCTAACTTCCCATTTTTATTGCCTCCTCCCTGGGAGTGACACAAGGGGATGGGAATGGAGGTTTTGGTCAGTTTATCACACACTGTGTCTTCCACTGCTTCCTCCTCAGGGAGAGGACTCCTCACACTCTTCCACTGCTCTGATGTGGGGTCTCTCCTATGGGAGAGAGTTCTCCATGAACTTATCCAACAAAAGTCCATTTCAGAGGCTGCAGTTCTTCATTGACTGCTCCAATGTAACTCCCTTCCATGGGACACAGTCCTTTAGGAACAGACTGCTCCGCTGTTGGTCCCCCACAGGATCACAAATCCTGCCAGCAAAACTGATCCAGAGTGCTCACCCCATGGGGTCACAACCTTTTAGGGCATCCCCTGTGCTCCAGCGTGGGGCCCTCCACAGGCTGTAGGTGGATCTCTGCCCCCCATGGAGCTACACGGGCTGTGGGAAGATCTCTGCTCCCCATGGAGCTCCATGGGCTGTGGGGGGACCTCTGCTCCCCATGGAGCTCCATGGGCTGCAGGAGCACAGCTGCCTCACCTTGCGCTGCACCATGGGCTGCAGGAGAATCCCAGCTCCTCTGCCTGGACCTCCTCCTGCCCTCCCTTCTGCACTGACCTGGGGGCCTGAAGGATTTTTTGCTCTCCCACATCCTCACTCCTGTCCCCAGGTGCAGCTGTTTTCCCCCCTTCCCTAATACATTATCCCAGAGGTGCTGCCACTGTTGCTGGGGGGCTGAGGCTTGGCCAGCAGTGGCTCTGTCTCCTTGTGCTCTTTTGGGCACAGAGGAAGCTTCTGGCATCTCCTCAGAGGAATCACCCCTCTGGCTCCCCTGCTCCCCAAACCTTACCACGCACACCCAATACGATGGCCTAGCACAAACACAGCACTTTATCTTTCTCTCTCATCTCTCCGATGGAGCAGGGCATTTATTTTTCTGGCAAGTGTTGTGTTTTCTTTTTAGCCTGTGTACCCCCTCTGCAGCATAGAAATCATTTCCTTATAGCTGTTTTTACAGTGCAGGGTAAAAGTTGATGTATTCATTACCAAGGCTCCCCAGGCATTTTTTTGTGCAATTTATAGAGATGTACTGAATGAAAGATATCTACTGCCAGCTTGTCAGCCCAAGCATGGGACTGTGCAATCCTGCTCAGCAAGTGTGTTGTCTCGTGACTCCTGTTGGCTCTCCAGTGGCTTTGGAAAAAAGCAGAGGGGTCTTGAGAGCCAAAACAATAGTGACAAATTGAAATGTGGGAGCAGTACTTCAGAGCATGTCCTGCCCCTGCACACACAGAGCACACCATGAGCTTTGCCCCTTGAGATCCTCGCTCGTTTTTGTAGAATGCATCATTTCAGAAGATGCACAAGGCAAAGAAGCAGCTCCTTCTCTTTGCTGTGCAGCTAATTAAAATGTAGCAGATAGTCCTAGCAACACACCAATAACGCTGTAATTTACAAATTCTGAACTTACTGCATGTTGACCTACCTCTTGTAAGAGAAAAAATGTATTACCCTGAGGATTACAAGAAAAAAAATGTTGACATAAACTGCTTAGAATTGTGAGCAGAGAAAGTTATTCCCAGCCACTGTCAGATTCTTTTCCTAAAGGATGACGAGCTTCATTGCAAATGGAAATCTCTATTGCTTTCGTAGCTGGTTGTCATCTGGCTTCTTTCACTCTCTCTGCATGGAAATGCTCCCCCTATGAATGTTTTTACTTCTTCCCCACTTTATTTTTTCAGGTGTGCCTTGAGATTGGCAAGCCAGTGCATAAAATACCAAACTCTGAAAATTTCAAAATAGGATGTTTTTGCAGTCTATAACAGAAAAATATTTATTTATGCATTTCAATAAAAATTTTGCAGAGTTTTAGGATTGTCTTCCTCATTTCTTTCTTTCTGCATCTTTCCATCTTTTTGCCACTGGAAGCTTAGTTTCAGACTAGTAAGGCTTCACTGCATTTCCATCTCAATTTTAGACTTCAATTTTACTTTTTATTCCCCTTTTCTTTTTCTTTTTTATTATTAGTAAAGTGAAGTCCAAAGCTGTGTATTCTTTAGAATCTTTATTTATTCTCTGAAGTTTTCATTCTTTTATACAGCTTCAACAGCCATAAACCAAGAGATTTCAGTGGTTTTTGTCATATCTCTTCTCCCATTACTGTCCAGTCGAGTATCCCAGCAAAAGTATTCCTTGACCTGGTAACACTTCTCACCTTTTGTACCAACTCCAGATTTTCTCCAAGGTGTTGTGGTCTAGCACACTTTGGTGATGAGGTCCTTCCTCCAGAGCTGGCCACAGGAGCAGCTGGGAGCTGGGATCTGGATGTTCCTGGGTGTTAATGCAGCCTCAGGCTCCCTCAGTTTCTGTGACCTGGCTTGTGCAGCTTCAGTGCAAGCAAACCACATCCTGAGACACATACAGTGGAGAAAAAGATAAAGAAATGGAATTAATTAAAAAAGGTAATTAATGCAAACAAGAAGAAGAATTGCCAGAATTGCCTGCTTGCAATTCTGAGCGAGAGGTTCCGTTCTATCAGCAGAGAGTCATCCAGGTCAAAGTTAAAAATAGTAAGATAAATGTTTACTTTGAGTGAGTGTGAATAGCATGGAAAAGGTACTAGTGAGGATTCTCTGGAACTGCCTTTCAAGGTAGATCCTGTTCTGAACTTCTGTATATACTGTAGAATTAGATGACACATGGTCAACAGGATGTCTTTTGAATCATTAATTGAGGTATATGCTTAAAGTTGATTAGGCAGTCACAGCTCAGTGAGAGAAAGGTGGTTCTTTACCTCGTGTTTGCAATTTTCAGGGATTGTGTTGATTACATCATGCAGGCAGGGAAGGGTGAAGCACAGTGGTTAGGTCACCTTAATGAGGGCAAATAAAATGTGTTTCTTCCAAAGAGGCGGAGAACCTTTTTAATTAGACATTTGTGGAACACCATTATTTTTTTATACGTTATTTTTATGGTGGTTGTTTTCCCAGGAATCTCCATTTAACAGAGGGATGTTTTATGTGGCGTGTTCTGGTTTTGTGCATGGAGGCAGACATTTTTATTTTTTTATTTTTCTTCTCAGGAGCAAGGAGTATATATGACATACATAGTATTTATACCTGCTCCTTTAGTCACACCATTTCTGTGACTCAAAAATAACAGAAATAGCAGCTTTTCATCTACACCATTTCCCACAAAGTACATGAAGCACAACATCTGGGGGGATCTGTTTGGTCGTGCTTTGTAGTTTCATATGTCTGCACTCTGCAGTAAAAAGGTCTATAAAAATTCCTTTATCATTGTTTTAATAGATAAACCTTTCTCATAGAAAAACGTCTAAAACAAAAAAAGTCTCCAAGTGGCAGCCTACTGTCTCCATGTATCCACTGTATTTTGAAAGTAAATTAGAAAATTTGGGAAATTTGTAAAGGTTTTGAAAATTTTTCACATCTTTGAATTTTTGGTGTGACATAATCTAGAATAGAGTTGGAAAGAAACCTGCAGGGGTGAAACCTGAAGAGCAAATGCTTGATCACTACAGATACCTGTCCATCGTCTGGAAGGAGAAACTTCCCAAGGAGACTCCCTGGGGGATGCACGTGGATGTTTGAAAAAAGAGAAATAAGAAACCAAACAAGCAAGCAGGCATCTACCTTTGCATTTGATGCTCTAACAAGAACAAATTTGTGTGTTAAATGTTATACTTCATCAGGACTTTGTGTTCAGATGCTGCAAGGACATCTGGAGGAGACAACTGGAGTTTCCATTCCAGCTTCTGGAGCTGGATTTCTAAACCTTTTCTTTTAAAGCAGAACTGCCATGGAGGAGCTAATGCCCTTATTTAATATAATAACGCTGTGATTAATATATCCTGTCAGTGTGTGGGAAACCTGAATTCAATTTCCTCGTCTGCCTGAGGGATCTGAACTCCAGACCACACAAAGTGACCTGTCAGCAAGCTAGGCTATTTTGTGGGTGAAGACTCCCTTCATGCTTTCTAAGCCACCCAAGCAACATCCTAAGCCAAGTCTGAAGGTGGCTGACTGCTCTGAGATCTGGTAGCTGGAGCTGATAAAACACAGGGCCTGGAACACAGCTTCTCCTACTGTGAGCAGTGCCTCTGTCAGGAGCTGGACATGCAGGCTGCCTGTTGTATCCCTCTGCTCACGGACTGTGAGGCAGTGAGCATTGGCTGGGAGTTTGTGTCTGGGCTCTGCAGACCCAGCATACAAATGTGCTCACAGTCACTGATCCCCCACAGGTGTGTCAGGCTGCCCCTGCTGTTTGAGAATGTCCAGAAGCTTTCGGGAGCAGGACATCCCAAAAATCCAAAAGGATGAGGCAACCGTGGGTCACAAATTTGGTGTGGGCACACAATCTGCCCACGGCTTTTTGCGGGTTCAAGGCAAGAACCTCTCTCAGCTGAAGGAAAGGCTGGAATTTCTTGATCAGGTTAGCGAGTTTGCAGGGCAATCCCATGCTTGGCTGATTGCATTGGGTATGGTTGCCTACCATTCCAGCTTGCAGTTATAACTGTTACATTTTATTGGCCCCTTAGTTATTTTCATTCCTACTGTCACTGCAGCTCTGAAACCAATTGTGGACGTGTGTAGGTCAAGGGGAAGGAAAATTAAGGGTCATCTTAAGTTTATACAGTGGTGCTTTTTCATTTTCTATAAAACTAACTACATTTAGGCTCCCTGTCGGGTAAGCCTTTTTTCCCTTGTCTGTTATTTTCAAAGAAGAGAGTGCATATGACAGTCTGAGAATAGCACCAGCCTGAACACAGATGGTAGGGATTACACCACACTGAGCCTTGACCTTCAAAAGCTCACCATTCCTTTTTAAGGTTTCTCTTCTTTGACAGGTGTACTGGCTTTTGTCAATTACTTTTCATTAATGCATTTTTTTTCATTATGATCAATTACCTGTGGGTTAGATCGTGTCTCAAAATTACAGCAGAACAGGTTCCAAACCTAAAAGCTGAAACTGTTTTCCATACTTTTCCCCCTTCTGTTGCCCCAAAGTACTCTGAAGCCCTCAAAGCTTTGACTCATAATGGAGAAATATCACCCAGAAATAAGATTTCCATTAAACACTCAGTCTGTGGGATTCTGGCTAGAGCACAGGGCTGAACCTCACCAATCAGGTTTGCAGGGGACTGTATTTAAAAGATACTATTTTCTGAGAGGTTGAAAATTATTTAAAAAGTAAATTTTGGAACAGAAGTTAAGCATAGATTTATATTGTGGAAGGAAACTTCACAGGCCAGATAGAGCCATTCCTGTAATGTATTGGTACCAGAGTATAAATATCAAAGGAAATCAGCTATTTCAGGCCAAGGTAATTGAAGTAAATGGTATGCACTGGTAAAAATGAAACAGGACTCAGCCTTTTCTTCCTCAGAGATACTGGCAAGCAGGTCAGAAATCCAAATGCTTATTGCCAGCCTCATGCCTTGAACAGCCAGAGCCATGGCAGTCTGCAGGACTGGGCTGCTGACATAGGAACAGATTCTCCTGGGAGTTTGGTTTTCCTCTGCTCTTTTGGGACTGACTGAAAATGCCATAAATGGTTCTCCTTAACATCCTAGAGTGATGTCTCTGGCTGTAAGAATGATGGGAATCAATGACCAGTCAGTAGGAGAGTGCAAATTTCTCCCATTGTTCAGCATCTCACCAAAAGCGTGGTTTATTTCCGACAGACATTCAAACTTCTGTGATAACAATCTACTTGTTCCAAACCCGGAGCTATCTTTTCAGGGTGTATATAATGAGGAATCAGACCTTACCTTTATGTCATTAAAGCAAACTGAGGCTCCTCAGGTCCCTCCAGGCTCTCTGCAGCTGGGATGAGGGGCAGGAAGGCTGGGCTGGGTTGGACCTGCCCGTGCATTTTGCCCTTTATTCACCCAGGAGAGCATCAGAGCTGCAGAAAGACTGCCCATGGTTTGTCCTGGCTCCTCTCACCCAAGTGACTGCCCGTGGATGGGTTCTCAAGGGCAAGAGAGACAAAGGGAAGAAGGATGGAAATGTTTTTTTGGCTCAGTGCCTCCTTTCACACAGTGCTGAAACTGGAGGGACCATCCAGTCCCAAACCAAACCTTAAAAGGTGCTAACATACAGTACAGCCAGAGGGATGGAAACTCCTCACGGTACACAAGGGAGATAAGCAATTAACGCTCGTTAATGTTAATAAGAGTTAGTGTGTGAATCCTCTGTTTCCTGGACCAAGTAAAAGAAAGTCTAAAACCATAATAAATCTGTCTCAAATTTAGTAATATTTATTCCAACTACAGCATAATCACTAGAATAACATTGTGGTGCTGTAAAACATGTTGAAATATAGTGTTACATCATCACTGCTATTTGTTACTATAATTTTATCCAATAAATTTGGTGCAATCCATGGCTTGGGATTAAAATGACAGATTTAATATGGCATTTTTAGTCTGCATAATGCTTGTGGTTCAGGACAATAAGAGTTTTGATCTAAAGTAAATAGGTGATAAAAAAAGCCACTTGAGTTTGACTTTCATTTTAAAACTTCATTAAAAAGGGATTTGTCATTATCACTAAATATGAGAGGGGAAAAAAAATCAAAATCTGGAATGCTCCATAAATTGACTCAATTTTTACCACAACTAATTTGAAAGTTACTTAACAAACAAATGGTACTAATTTCCTGTAAAAATCTCAATCACATTCAAAATGAGCTATTCACTTAGAAAAGTCATGAGCTACCTAAAAGCTAAAGACAATTACAGAGTAGGGGATTTTTTTGTTTCAACACTGAAATGGAAATGATTTTCAGGCTCCTCAGATTCCAGTAAATGTAACTTAGATCTCTCATGAGTACTCTGCAGTGAATAATGGAGGAACTAAGCCAAATATGTGCAGAATTCTGGGGTTTTTTTGGTTGGTTGGTTGATTTTTTGTGGGGTTTTTTTGTTTGTTTTGTTTTTGACAAATAATATGAGAGTAGGAACATAAAATATGTTTCAGAAATTGAGGTACCTGGAAATAATTTGCTCAGGTGGAATCTTTCTAAAATTGAAAACAGTACCTACACTGTGTCTTATCTGCAGGTTTAGCAGATGCTTTAGCAGTAACAAGAAGTATTTATTTTAAATAAAAAGGTTTTGGAAAAAAAGGGATTACATGAATTTCTTCTATACATACCACCCCTTTTAAAAGGTGCTGGAACATTTTACACATTAAAACCCCGGAAATAATTTCATCACTGAAGTGATGCATCTGAGGCCGCACAAACCCTAATTTCCATCCTTCCTTTACACGCCAATGACTCATGAAAAGCCTCTATTTGTATGAGGTGCTTGCAGACAGTCAGGAAAACCTGGCCAGGGTCTGCTCAGGTTAGAGAACACAACAAAATCCTCTCGTCCACAGGGTCTCTGGAGAATGGTCTGGGAATAGCAAGGGAGAATTCCCGACACGGATTCTGGGTATTTATGGGTTATTGTTCCATTCCTCAGCAGAAGAGCCTCTGTCAAAACACTCTGGCAAGAAATTGCAGTAATACAATGATACAAATGAAAGTACTCCTTAATAATCATGTAGGGTATATTTTCACACTTCTTATCAGTGAATTCTCATAAAAACGGTACTATTATAGGTGATAAAAAATTATCTGAGGTAGCTAATCTTTCCGTTGTGAGCTTGTGCTTATGAAATTATCTGATTATTAATGATATTCTGTAGAAAAAACCCCATAGTACATAACAAAATAAAACATAAAAAGACCAAAAGATTTGTCTAAATGATGTTAAATCACTTATCAGAAATATTATTATTCACTGCTGAAGGTGTATCTAATTCGAAAATTTGTTTCACAAACCACCTGACTCCAAAAAAGTTAATGAAAAGTTTTAAGCAAAATATCTTTCCTTTGTGATTTGTACTCTATTAAAAACCTGGAACTTTTGTCTTTGTTTGTTTGGGCTTTTTTTTTTTTTTCCCCAAAGAGAAACATTCTACATCACTAGTTCACATTTTATGATTATATTCTGAAATCATCTTTTTTCCTCTCTGGTTTGAACTTAAATTTGGAAAATCCCTTGAGCATTTATTTATTGTCACCATGAAAAATATGGGTAAAAGAGGAGGACAGAACAGACATCAGTGGACTACATCAAATGTTTGCTTATTGATAAGCCTGTGCTTAAGTTATGCTGAAATGTTAGAGATTAATTCCAGCAGAAAACAAAAAAACCCCACCAATTACAAATGTGAATAAATTATGTTGTTCGTCACATCACTCTGACTGAGGTGAACATGAGTATCTCTGAAAGGTACATTCCACAAGAATTTGTAGGAGTAAAATTTGCACAAGAGTTTAGAACTACTCTACTTAATTGGAGAGCAGTTAATTCAGGTCCAAAGTGGAAGTTTATTGAAAACTTAGGTCCAGGTCATATTTACAAGCACTCAACAAGAATGTAAATGTACAGATCTTAATATCTGCCTAAACTTGCTGTTGCTGTGAGAAATTATCCCAAAACTTGGTGCACACTTTGTTCTTTAACTCAACACTTTGTTCTTTAACTGGAAAGCTCTTAAACATATAATATGTCAAATTAAAGTAAAATAATCTGTTATTTTTCATATTAATGACATAATTACATTGCACCACTATAAAATTGCTTCCAGTCTAATTATGTCTAGGCAGAGATTACTGGTAATTAATATAACAAATAATTTTGACTACAACTAGCAATAATTGCTTTCTTGAAGACTTTCCTAAAACCTTTGAGTAATTTTTTTACTTCTACATACAGTACTGCAACAATTCTTTGGTGCTTAGCAATTAATTACTTAGAGAAGTAAGTAATTAATTGCTACATGGAATTTCCTGCTTGACACAGAAGAAGAGCAGGGGATACATTTGTTTTCAGAACTGTTGGTGAATGTTTGGTCCATGGCTCCACACTGGTGGGTGTGAGAGGCTCGGGGTGCACACACGTGCACTGATGGCTGGGAGCTGGAATGTCATCCCAAGGGAAAGTGGTCCCAGAAATTCCTGTTTCACTTAAAAGTTGATCAGGGCTGTGAAATAATTTGGGGACCTCTGATGTAATGTATTATCTCAGGGCATGGCACATTAAAATACGAGCCTGTGAATGTCTTTTATTTAAAAGCCCATCTACCGCCATGTTTTATACCCATCTTCTCAGTAAATCACTTTTTAAAAAGATACATGATCTAAAATTTAAAAGTAAAATTTAATTTCCTCTCCTTACCAAATACTGTGCCGCAGTACCAGGCTCATGTTTCAAGATCCATTTCACTAAGGAATCATTTTCATCTTCTGTGCTCTGTGAGGCCTCTTTATGTCAGATATTTATCCATGCTTTATGTTTTTGCCTGATCTTACCTTCCCACTAAAGCTCAGATACCAATTGCTGCTGCTGCTGCTGCCATTCGTGTCTATCCATTCCCTAAAGTCTTTGTGACCTATTAATCAAGGTGGGAAAACTTCACAACATTGGGAAAGAAGGAACCCCTTAAAGTAAGGGAAAATTAGGTAAAATAAATTAATTTTAGAAATCATTAATATCTCTCTGAAATGAAATTTCAAGTGCTCTTTAATAGATGTACAAGACAATAGCCTGAGTTAATACATCTCTAACAAAGCACCACAAGCTTCTTTTTCCAGCATGTCATCTGGGAATTATCCAGAGATGTTTATACGGGGAACTAAAACCTGCTTTTTCTTTCTTTTTCTCTAAAATTTAAGTTCTATACTTTTGTAACACCGCTGACTTTATTGGACATGGGGATGTTTCAAAAAAGCTTTGTTTTGGAACTTTTGGGTTTTGGTCTCCTAAACTTAAGCCAGTATACAGATTGTTACTGATAATATTATTACTAAACTAAACAAAATCTAAAATGAACCTCAAGTTTCTCTACAAACACTAGAATTAGAAAATCAAAACATTCTTTTCCAAACACCCTACAAACTTTGAGCAAAATACCCAGGATTTACAACAGTAAAACTCATAATCATCTTTCACTATGTCTTTCTATTAATGCAATAAGCCAAAAATATCCTCTACATACTAGAAAAGAATAAGCATATTCTGAATCCCAGCCTAAAGGTTTAGCGCGGAGATATTGTTTCAGACCTTATTCCTGTGGCAACTGGGTCCAAGTTATAATGAGTATGATTCCAGAAAGCATTCCTCAAGCTGTTACTTGCAGGCTTGGGTTTAAGAAATAACCTTCTTTGGGAATTTATTATTGCATTGCTCATAAAACAACGTCCCATAGTTTTATTTCGCTGGCTTGTGACACACAAAAATCAGACAAGGATTAGCTGACGGTAATGCCAAATATATGAGAACAATCCCTTTGTACCTGACAGCAAATTGCAAACAGCAGCTCTGATTCCATGAGTTCATATTTCACAAGTGCTGAAATATTCAGCAGCTTATTAAGGCTTGATACTTATTGTTTCCTCTGACAGAAAATGCAGTGTTCCTCCAAATATTTGAAGTGGCATCAAGAGGTCTGTGTTCTGAAAGGAGAAATCTTGGGAATTTTGAAGTGGCCTTGTTAATTAATAATGATCAGTAATGAACTAATGAAAGGCCTACAGTTGTGACAGACATGCACATACTGAAATCCATACACCCACCAACTTGGTGTAATCTATTTTTTAGCACTCAGTACATGGATCCTTGTTGTTTTGTACTCACAGCCATGTTTGAAAGAGGCTCTTAAAAACTTTATGGCACCTTTTACATTGTGACTTGTGCAAAAGGGTTCTGCACAGGGTGAAAAGTACTACACAATTTAAGGAAAGGTAATACAATTAAGTCAGTTGCAATGATTTACAGCATAATCTAATAATCTAGAAGTCATATATATTATGTGTAAAGGTAATAAATGTTAAAATTGTGATGAGAAGCAGCTTCAATTCTAGCATTAGCTCATAGTCAGAGCTGAAAAAAGTAATGTCTTTTCCACCATAAAGGAAAAATTTCAAAAGGAGAGAAATTATTAATTTTGATTTGTTCTTCTTCTTTCATTTTTAAGTTAATGGGTGCTGTTGTAGTGGACAAGGAACAGAAAAGAGGCAGCTCTCTGGTGAATACCAGCACAAAGTATGCAAAAATTTATCATAAATGTAAGATTTGACAGAGAATCATGCAAATATGTGGAGGATTCTACTCCTTTTTTGAAGACTTGATATGGCTGCCCATCCTCCAGGCTTCACAGAGAGCCCTTGCAAAAAACCTGCAAAAAACAGAAACACTTTATTTCTGTTCACATTATCAAAATTTAGCATTGAACCCTTCAGGAAAGAGTCCTGACAGCTTCCAGGAGCACAGTCCAAGCACTGCAATACTGCTGAACACAGCTGATAAGCCACATCAGAAGCCTCCCTGGAAATAAATATTGCTTTTCTGGGGAGATTCTCTCCATGTACATTTGCTATCTTACAACACTTGCACCTTGTGCTGCTGTGCTGCCATTTGTGCTCAGGTGAAAAGAGGGAATTTGTTTTCCAGGGAGAAAAGATGTACACTGTGTTTTCAGTCAGAGGTTGGGCTATAAATTTTTCCATGACTACAGATGCTTTCTGCCTCAGAGTGAATATTAAAAAGCTATGAAATTCTCATGTAATGAGATACACAAACAATGGAATATGGGAACTTTTCTTAATTTAGCATTCATTTACTCATAAATTCCACTGAATGGGTCTGCAGAAACATTTGAATGATTTTTTAATGAAGCAATGTATTTTTAAAGTACCTTTTATTCTATTGCTTCATATAGTTTAGCTAAAAACTGTTTAAGGACTGCTTTAGAAAAAGAAATGTAATGTTAGAAGTTGAAGTGAAGACTGCTTACAGACCTCACTGTCACGTGAAGAATACCACACACCTGTGGCCATGAGCTGTTTGTATTCATTGTGTTTATTTTGTTTTTATTCCAGAGCCAAAAGTGCTGCTTCATTTTATAATAAATCAGAAAATTATTTATTATAGTGAAAGAAAATGATAAGAAAATTATTTATTTAAATGAAAGACACACAGTTTAAATGTGAGTATTGCCAGGGGTGACATGCTGCGTTCTTCCCAACTCCCAGATGCTTGCATTCATGGATTGGTGGATATTTCTTCCTCCTGTGTCTGAAGAGGAAAATTACATAAGAAACCCATTCCCTGTTTTTAAGGATTTGCTTAAGGTTCCTAACTTTCAGTAGGGGAAGGAGCTTTCCCTGTTCCCTCCCCTAAATATCACTGGAGGGAATATCGTGTTCTCCTCATCCTGCTAGATCCATTATCATTAGTTAGAGCAGGTAAGCAGATGTGCAGGCTGCATAAATGCAGGACAACATTTGTAAAGGGAAATACAGACCAGAATATCCCATTCTTATCAATTTGCACACTTGTTAGGCTTGTCCAAACACATTAGGTGTAATTGTCTCCCTTCCCAAAGATCTCTGAAGCGTAGTAGGGTAGACCACAAGGTCAGGAGAAGAGGGAATTGCCACAGCAGCTGTCGTGGAGCAAAGGACTGGGCTGAAGAGTTTGCAAAGGGCTCTTCCCTCCCCAGGAGCCCTCTGCAAAGTGCAGTCCTCAGCTCTCGGCTGGGCCTGGCTGAGCTGCAAACATCACTTGGCTGTGACCACGTTGAGCAGTGGCTGAACATAAGGCCAGGCTCCTTGGCTGCTGTACTTCTGCTCAGCAGGACCTGGACTGCTCTGGATGGCTGAGCAGAAGTCCACAGCACAGTGCAAATGGTCATCCCCTGGGGCAGATCCAGAGTGGTGATAATGCAGCTTTTGGGCTCAGTCTGACTTTGCACTTGTGTCAAAACAATTAAATTTAGGCCACTTGTGATGTTTAAAAAGGATCACATCTGGGTAACCACAATAAATAAAATGGAAGGCAATTTGCAATCAAGCCTCAGGTGTAGAGAAAAGGTTCTTACATTCCTTTAGGTGCTAATTTGAAAATGGAGCTACCAATGTAAGTCTTGAGAATGGATTGTCAGAAATACCGTGTAACTATACAATAAGGGAATGATTTAGTCAGATGAAGCTGGTTTGACACTAGAAATTTGACTGAATTCTTGAATTCCAGTTTTTCCACACTCAGGGCAACCTGTTCCTAGTGATCAAAGGCCTCTATAAACATTTCCTTTGGGCATCCTGGTACTGTTATCCCTTGTCCCATATTAGTCATTTGGATTAGATCTATTTCAGCTGTTTTATAGGCCACCATTTCAGTGTTCCAAACTTCTTGAAATGAGCTGGTGCACAAGTGAAGCTCTCTAGTCTACAGGGATGCTGGAGAGTGCCTGGGAATGAAAACCCTAAGGTCAATAATCACAGCCTAGGGAGGGCAGGTTCAGTTCACCAAACAGCTGGGGAAAGGGATTGCATAAAGAATCAGAAAATCTCAACAAAGCAGTAGCATTGGCTCTCTTATAAATTTGTATTAACACTACCAACTTCAGCAGCAGCAGCCACTATCTAAGCTGATAAGTAATTAAGAGAGGAGTCCTGAATACATGGAATTCACTAGACAGGATTATTTTTTCAGCAAGGTGCACTCAGCCTGGATGGTTACACACTGACAGCACCATAGTTTGATTTGTAATTTTTTCACTTAAATTTTCCCCACCAGTCCCCAGTCTCTGCTTGCTTTGTGTTTTTTTGGTGTTTTTTTTTTTGCTGTTTTCCTTTCTTTTGGACGTCCAGAGGTTTATTAATGGCCGTGTGTTTTCTCACTGAAGACTAACAACATGCAGATGATTCCTTTTATTTGTTTGTTTCTCATCAAAGCCCCCTACAGTTGTCTCTCTGGATCATGGACTAATTTTTACTTGTAACATCTCTGTATCAGGAGTATCTCAGACATTTCAGACACGGCACCTGTTTGATTCCATAAACACACAGCTGGCAAAGGCTTGTTTTCAGATTGGTGACCTTCTGTCGTCCCAGCATGAGTAGGGACTTCTGTTTTAAAACACACTCAGCTTACTACTATTTTGTAGTTCCTTACTTCCATGTTTTTATCAAATGTTTCACAATGTTTGGTATTTCTCCTCAAGCCCCATTTCCTAGGGTAATGTGATTATGTGAGACTCCTGGGTGTCATTTAAGAAAAATTAATTTCTTTTTCTTTTGGCTTAATGGAAAAGTGTAAAAACATGACCCAAGTGCATTCTAAAAGCTGGAAAGTGAAAGGCAATTAAAAAGAACACACAGTTTATTATTTTAAAAAATAGGAATCTTTAAATACAATATCCATGATTTTTGGAAGGACAAGACCATTGTTTTCAACACCTGGGACAATCAGTTTGACATGGCTGTTACATGGACTTGGCTATGGAGTCTTGCAGTGTATATATGCAGGAATTCATTTTGAATTAACAGATGGTGGCCTTTCATGTTTGTCTGTTTTCTTAGCTTCCTGTATAAAAAATCAGTTGTTTCTGTTTGTTGAGGGAAATGATGCAATTTCTTTGCAACTGTAAAATTAAAATCCCTAAAAGCAATGCTGAGCTTTTTGCAGTAGTAGCAAGCTCTTTCTAAATTCTGAGACACTAAGCTGGCAGGCAATAAATCAAAATTAGCAATTAAATTAACATAATTTTTTTAAGTTTCTTTAAATTCAGAGGGGAAATAATAATGAGTGTTCACTAATAACTTTTCATATTCCTGCTTTATCTGTCCTTGAAAGGACATCTGCCTTTTCAAGGCAGATAAAGCCTACCTACAGACTTTCCCTCACCTATGCATAATAAATACGATGAAAGTAGGATGAAAATAGCCCTCTCCTGAGTCCCATGGACTACTTTAGTAGCAGATATTTTGGATTGAATCTGAAGGCAGTGTCCTCAAACAACTACAGATATCAGATGAGATAACCAGCATGCAATAATGAATTTCAGAAAAATAAAGAAGGAAAAAAAAAGCTCATCTCAATTCTTTGTAAAGTGCCAAAGCATCAATTCAAATTGTTTGTGGTTAAGGTTGTTATCTTTATTTCAGTAAAATATGAAGGTAGCCAAATATTCAGTTTCATAAGCATGTCAAAGTGCAGGTTTCAGTCCTAACTTAAACCATCGTGGCCATCTGCAATAAAAATCATTCTCGCTTTGCTTTGCAGAACCATTGTTAGGCTTGTAGACTAAACATTCAACCACTGCAAGCAGTCAGCAGCTTTATTACTTCTCCTGCCCCTGCAGAGGCATCCTGGATTCAATTTGCCTAAATACATCAAAGTATTTTAATTTTGAAGTACCCCAAGCATTTTGAAAAGTTTAAAGGCTATTTGTCTTCTGAAATGTTTGAATATAAACTCAAATGAAAATCGTCTTGATGATTTTTTTCCAGTTTAAATGACTGTCACATTCCTGTTCTGAAAAGGCCCTCAAGCTCCAATATACGGTTTCCTTTCCTTTTTTTCCCTCCAAGTAATTATGAGCAAGCCAGTTTTAAGTTACGTGGTCAGATTGGCTTCCTTCATTCTGAGACTTCTCTATTTCTGTCAAGTTCAATGAATTAAACACTTACTAAGCCATCAATTTGTCTCAACTTCCCAACCTCCCTTCAAGCTTTTTTTTTTTTTCCTTCCCTTTCTTTAACACTAGATTGCAAATAAATACACAGTCAATTGATCCATCAGGATAAGATTGCACGTAGCTAGTTCTGAGGTAAAAATGACAAGAATGTCTGAACTGGCTAAACAATATTCAGCAAGCACAAAACTAGATGGCATATGGGTATCTGGCACAAAGCAGTCACTAAACAATTTTGTTTGAAAATACATTAAGTGCTTCAAAATATTTGAACAATCATACAATTTTGATGAAATATTTGGTATTATGGGCATTAATTCACTGACATTTTTACTTGCTTTTTTTTAAGTTTCAAAATTCATGTGAAACACACACATATGCATAACCAAATTTTTAATTTGGTCATTATATGTAGTATTAAGTCAATGCCTGGACAGACTTCCTGATAGCACCTTTGTCCATTCAAAACTCCTTTAAAGTCACAGAATTCTCATGATTACAGGTATAAGTTTTGCAACCAAGTGTGCTATTTGGCTATTAGAAATCTCTATGCATTCAACTTATAAATCAAGGCTGAAAAGGCCATGTAGTTCAGCTCAGCCCATTCTCCATGCCCAGGATAGAACCACCTGAGCCCATGACATTCCTACCAATGTCAGTCCTACCCGATGTTTGTCAAAAGAGAGATACTGGCAGGATCAGGACATCCCCACTAAATTTGTCTGTCCTCGTGGATAAAAAATAAAATATCTAAAATATCTAAAATAAAGGCTTTTTTCTCCTAACCTTTTGTCTAAAATGTAAGCTCTGTTATTTTTAGTTCTATTAATTAACAGCATAGATAACAAGTTGTAAGCTTCCTTTCTTTCAGTATCTCTCTTTGTACTTGAAGACCATTGTTACACTCCTGTCATCCCTTTCCTGTGTATTGCCAGTCCCCTGCTTGACCAGTCATTATTTGCAGATCAGGGGCTACAGAGCTTGGTTGGAACTCACAGTTCTCCTCTAAATGCCAGTTTTTAGCCTCTCTCTCCCCTGTCTGTTTCCCCTGGATGTAACACCTGAGCTGAAGTTCCAGGGGAAGGACACAGAGATCCCTCTGCAGATTGCACAGACTGACTTGTCCTTGGTGCTTTTTGTCTTATAGGGATGCCAGAGCAGTATAGATAATTCTGCAGCCTACAGTCATTTAAACAACTGGAAATTCCTTAATATAGCAATCTTAATTAGAGACAAAGTGCATGATTCATTGGGAAATCCACACTTCTGTCTTGTGTGTCTTAGAATGAAAACTTCTATAAACATGAAGTCCCGCTTACATAAATTTTGTTGTTGCTATTGCTGGTTTTTAAGAAGAAAAGAACAGGCTGTATAAAATTGCTGTGCCATTTTCCCTCCCAGGAAGGTAACCTGTATGGCTGCATACGCTTTCAGTCCCACAATATTAGTTACCACAAAATTGCAGAGTTGTGAGAAGAAAAATGTAGCACAATAAGTTAAAGGATGTTTAAATATAGTCCTTATTTTACAACTTGGGCACTATATTCCCATTTTCAAACTGCCAATGAACCACTGGGAATTTTCTTTTTCTTGCTGATCTCCTTAAGACCTCTATGAATAGCAGAGAAAACAACTTCACTGTAATAAAAACAGGGGGTTGTTTTCCTTTTTAAAAATTGAGACATTGGGTAAAATAAAGGTCATTGTAACAACCTTTGAAAGAACAGAAAGAGTAATTTTCCCCCCTTTTGCTTTTTTACTGGTTTTCAATGCAATGTGAAAAATCATTTTTAAGTTTGCCCATCTGTTTTACATAAAACCTTAGCTGACCTTACACAAATGAAACAAATGCACAAAAAGCTTTGCTGTTGGGCTCTTGCCAGTAGGAGGGAGCAAAAAAGAAAAGAATATGTAAAGTTAGATCCTGCTCTGGTGTAAATTAGCCCAGTTCCAGTGGGGACTTAGGTTGATTTATACCAGCAGAGTCTGAGGCTTGTATCTCTTATAAAAGCCAGACTTGTTAGACCAGCCCGGCTACCACTGAAATCACCTGAGCTTCACTATTGATAACTGTGGGGAGAAGGACCCTTGGTGAAGGAGTCACATTTGGTGCAGATAAGCAGGATACATCCTGCCATGGCATTCAGCAACTCAAGGAGAAAGAGTTCAGCGTGAGAAAGTGAGGCTGTGGAAGGTGTGAAGTGCAGCTTGAGCTCGAGCACATCCCCAAGCCAGGGAGAGGCTCTGACACCAGGCTGGAGGCAAAGGGATGCTCACACACCGTGCTGGGGCCCCATCCTGCTGCTTTTCTCCTCTGTCACAGTGAGGGTGACTGCAACAAACCTTTAGGGCCCCTGACTTTAGGGCAGAAGGTGGCAAGAAAATAATTAGGAGTGGGAACCATGGCTGGCACTGGAAAAATAACGCTTTAATAAGGGATAAAAGAAAATAGGGATGGTGCCCCAAACCCCTGCACAGTACCCAGGAGAACTCCATGGGGGAAACCAACCAAGGACCCAGAACTGAGGAAAAAAATGACAATATATAGGGTTGGTCTGAGGGTAAGGGTCCGATCAGAAACTCCAACTGGGAATATAACCATATTTGTACAACATAGCTGACCAATCATAGAAACACAACCTTATATGGAACAACTTAATTAACATGTAAACTCCATGAACCTTTGCTACTCGCCACAGCTAGAAGGGGATTTCCCATGGCCTTGGGTCCAGACCTTCTTCAGCTTGGCCACACTGCTGTTGTCCTGACCTGGCTCATGCAGTGTCATCACATGGAACAAAAGTGGGTCCTGAGGCAAGGAGAGTGTGCCATACACAGAATTAGGCCAAGCAGGCGAAGCAGAGCACACCAGGAGAAAAGCCCCATCTTTAAATTCCACACATCTTACCCTGCGCTTCCATAACACTTCTGTGGATGTGTCTGAGGGGGAGCTACGCTCGTTATATCAACAGTCCAATCTAATATGATTAATGAGTATAAAGTAAAGTTCAAGCTTTTAATTAAAAAGCTACTGAACGGTGAAGGTCCAGCTAAGTTTCACAAGTTGGTTATTTTATATAATGAGATGCCCCAAAGAGGAAATGGGCCAAAAATCTCTCCTCAGTCATATTTTGTATTCAGGTACTGACTTTGATTTATAGCAGACAGCAGAACTGGATCTATACAGAAATTAGCACATATATATGTGTATTACAGTGTGCACATATGGCGATGCCTAAATTTAAGATTGCCTAAACTTTCCATTAATAGCCATTTTTTCCTGTTGCTTGTTAAATTGCCATACTTCTCGGAATGAAAATGCTTTGTAGGATAACTGCCACACTTTAAACATTTTCTGGTGTGTAAAAAAACCCCAAGAAATGTTTTGACAAGGCCAAGAAAAGTCTTTAGTATAGACTCTCTACAGGCTCTAGACTTTTGAGTTTCAACATTTGGATTGAAAGTGCTTGCTCTGCGCTTATCAGTGATCTGCCTCTTTTTTCTTTCTTATTGAAAATAGTCCAAATTTGACCATGTCATGGATTTCAGTTCACACATGTCTAATAAAGACTTGACAGAGGTTGACATATCCTGTAATTTGATCATTTTATGTTTCAATTAACTTAAAATTAAATTTACAGTATAGCTTATTTCACACATTTTTCTATGGCCTCTGAACAGAGTACCCTCTGTCTACTTTTGAAAGGATGAAATAAAATTGAATATTTGCAACGAATAGCCAGAGGGTTTTTAGAAAAAAACGAGCAACTTAATTCATCTACATTCTCAAAAACAAATAATATACTATAAGGCATATGAATACCTGGATGAATAGTCCATCAAATACTATGTGTTATTGACCAAGAGTGTCAAGAAATGTGATCAAAATGCCCAAACATTAATTGTATTCTAGAGAAGCTCAGTTTTGGGGGTAATTAGTAGTTGCCTTCTGAGTGAACCTGCAGGTTTTGTATTCTTCTCCATTTCTATTCCATCCAAAAGAACTATATTAATCATGAAAAGAGAAAACAACTGACATCAAATGCCCTCCACTTTGTGTAGAATGATAAAACGAATCTGTAAATGAATGAACACTGAGTGGAATAGTCAGCTTTCTTTTTTGTGTGTGTGTTTTATGGTGCTGTTTAAAGTGGGTGAGAGTCGCTGATTTCCATACTGAAAGCACTGAGGTAATCATAAAAGAGTGTGCTGGAGGAGGAGAATACATGGCAAGAGTTAAGAGCTGAAATCACTCACATTTAGGGCCATTTTTCATACATCAACACACTTTGCCAGCAACGTTTATGTCATGCAAAGAAATAATTCACCTAGAAAAAAGTCACATACGGTTGAAGCAATGAGAACATGAATATATCTATATCTATCTATGTACATCTATATCTATCTATGTATAATCCATATCTATAATCTATCATCTATATCTATGTCTATCTTGATCATCTATATCTATCTATATGATCTATCTCTATATCATCTATATCTATATCTATATCATCTAATCTATCTATATATATCTTCTTCCTATAAGGAAGGAGAAAATGCAGCAGATTTTTGTCACTTACCAGGCTTTGGGAGCCTTCTCTGACCATTTCACACCTGCTCACCTAATTCAGCCAGGGGTTTTTGGTTATCTTAGCTAAAGGAGTAAACATTTGAGGCAGGGGTTCATTTCTAGAGTCACAGAATGGTCAGCCTGTCTTTCCAACCTGCCTGTGGCAGGTAACCCGCAGAGTTGGGCTTTTTTCAGACACGGCTGAAAACCTGCCATGTCTGAAAAAACAAAAATCTGCCGTGTGCCAGCAGCCAGCATCCAAAGGCATTCCAGCTCCTCTCCCAAACCAGAGGCCGGGCCTGCAAAGACTGCCTGCAGCAATGGTCACATCAGCAAATTGCTGCACAGCCAGGGAAGCTGCTCCTCAAAAGGACAAGGCTGGTCTGGGGTAGCTCCTGCCCCACTGAGGGCCATGGGTTGTTGTCTCCTGCCAAATCTGTCCCCCAGTGTGAGCTGGGATTCACAGTTTGCTCCAGCCTTTGTGTGAGCTGATGCAGCTCTGACCAGATGATTCCCTAGGAAAGGATTCCTGCCTGGCTGTTCTGGCTGGCAGCCAAGCCCTGCTCCTCTGGGTGTCTGCCTGTCTGTCTGTCTGCTTGAAGTCTTTGGGAATTGCTCTTACAACTCGGCGTCAGCAGCTTGTCCCAGATGTTCCTCTTGTGCTCCAGAGTGGTTTTGTGGTTTGGTGTGAGAGGAGGCAGAAAACATAAAAAGCCAGCAGCTCTGGAACTGCTCTCCAACAGCATTTAGGTATTTGATAATACTTACTTGAACCATTCTTTGCTATCTGTTCTTTTTTCCCCCATAAAAATAATAAATAATCAGAGTGGTAAATTGTATTCCTGAACTATTACATAGGACTTCCAGGTATGCTAAAGTTTTGGTTATAGTCCAAAAGGCATTTCAAAAAATACCATTTGGAGGATGTTTGTTCCCCTCCTAGATGAATTCAATTCTCTGCAAGAAGCTTTTGACAATCCTTTTTGACAGCATTTTGATACTCTCTTTTCTTTTCTTTTCTTTTCTTTTCTTTTCTTTTCTTTTCTTTTCTTTTCTTTTCTTTTCTTTTCTTTTCTTTTCTTTTCTTTTCTTTTCTTTTCTTTTCTTTTCTTTNTTTTTTTCCTTTCCTATTCAATGCTTATCCACCTGCTTGGAAAAACATAGCTTATACACCTTTAGCAGAATACCTCTAGGCTGTGTCGGTAGGATTCGTGGTTAAGTCACCCTGAGTGACTTAACACCTCTCTCGAAGTATTTGGGCTGTGTTGTACCATCTGTTGCATTACTGCTGCCCTGGTTTTTCTGGGCTATTTAATTTGCTACAACAATTGAATTCTCCTATAAATATATGACTGATCAAATTCTTAAGCAGACCTTGCAGCAGATACCAAAATGCAGACACATTTCACAGATATGGCAAATACTGCACCAAATCAAACTTGGTCACTGGATGAAACATTATATTATATACCTTATATATGACAGATACTCCCTGGCAGTTCTCAGGTAAAGGTAATTCACAGATTCCATCCCTGGCTGAATTCAAAAGGTCTTTAAGTGTCATACGAATATGCAAAAAACAATAATAATGGAAATAGTTTTCCTGCTATTTTTGCATCTTTCTGACGGGGACCTGAGAATTCTCCTTAAGTAGCTTTATTCTTAGCTACAAATTTTGGGTCTCTGAAATATAGTGAGCAAATAGCTGGCTGCTGAGGTATGCAGATGAGTTGAATCCCTGTGGTCTCTACAGGTGTCCCTATGAGACAGATGCATCTGACTAAAGGTAAAATAGCAGAAAAATCAAAAATGTAGTGTAAATGAAAGAGATTTCTATTTGTTGAGCCAAGATTTGCTTAAACTGCAAGTGCAGTGCTTTAAAAGCATGCTGAGATGGAGCAAGGTGCTGGTTTTTTAAGTGCTGTAGGGCATTCTTCCAGTCATTTGGGGAGAATGCACTACATACTCTAAAAAAGAATATTGTATCCATTCTTGTAATGCAGGCTCATTAAGCATCAGACTGATTTATTGTATTGTTTCCTTTATAAATTATTTTCATTATGTTTTATCACAGTACATGACTACTGCCCTAAGGGAATATGCAGGAATGAGCTGAATGGCAAGTGTAATAGACTGTTTTAATTAAAATAGTGTAATGCATATTTCAGCGCTATTAACAAAAACAAAACTGATTTTGTTTTCTGGGTAATTGAATATATTAAGGCCCAGGTGCTCTTTTTCTATTGTTTAACCCTCTAAGTTCAGCTTCATCTGATGCTTTGAGCAGGAATTCCTGGGGAAGAGGAAAGCATAAACAGGAATTTTACCAGTGAAACCTCCTTGATCCTTTCCAGTGTCTTTGAGTGAGCTCCAGACAGTGAGGAGGCTGATCCACCACAGAGAAAAACCCATTATTCCTCTGCACTTTTTAACCTGATGTTCTGTGGAGACAGCAGTCACTTGCCACCATAATTCCATTAGTTAATGAACATCTCAGGAATTTGTCAATCATAAGAAAGACCCTTTCAAATTACAGTCAATCAATGACACCTACTCTTCTAAGTGGCTTTCTTTTCCCCCTTTACTCTTGATTTATATTGGCTATGAGTCTTTTTTATTTCCTTTTCCCTCCAGAAAGTTTACCTTTTAGCAAGAAGATGCATTGTGCCAGACTGTGACGGACACAAAATTAGGTTAATGACTAGAGAGCAGAAAATTCAGATGAAAACAACCAACCTAGAAATAAATGTAGAGCTGGGTTGTATCATCTGACGTTGAAAAGGACCATTTTGCCTAAAGACTTTTGTCCACCATACTCTAAGTACCAGAACCTCCCTCACTTTGATCAATGAAGTTTTCACCAGAAACTGCTACTTTGCAGGAAGTATTGTAAAGGGTGTTTCTGATTTAGCTATTATGGTTCCCTGGATTTTTATCACATGTCAGGATGAAATGTTGTATCAGTTCTGAGGGGTCTCTTCTTACAGCAGAGACACAGTGGATATGGAAGATCTTATCTCTCATTTTATAGGGTGAAAAATGGTGGTTTTCCAAGTAAATAGTAAAATTCCAGGAGGTTTTTCACCATTTTCACTGCCCTATTTCCCAGGGGCATGCAACTTGCTAAAAATGAATGGTATTGTGAAATTAAGAAATAGTAACTGTAATTTTAACTTTATCTTTTTAAAGGAAAAACTAAACCAAACCCTCTCCAACCATCCTTCATAGTATGAACTATGGTAATGTCTGTCTGGGATATATATAATATAGAATTAAATCAAACAGCTGAACTGAAAAATAAGTCAGAAATTCAAAATAAAGCAAAGCCAGACAGCACAAGAAGAGTTACTGCTGCTCCATTCAGTTACTCCGGGGATATCCAGACAACACTAATCATTGTAGTAGTCTGAAGATGTTCCCTATAAATCTTATACCCTTTAAAATAAAATATGGGTATCTTCTTTTCCCTATCAAAGATTTTCTGTTGGAACTCATTTACCCAACAAGAGCCTTTTACAAATGATGGTCCTCCTTTTACAAGAGAAGAAGGCCATAATTAAACTGGTGACTCATCACTCCACTGGGCTTCACAGGAAATCCCTTATTACTTTAAAGCACCTGCTGTAGCTCTTCGAGTCATTTCCCAGAGAAGAGTTGCAGATACAGATTGGTTCCAAATAGTTCCCATAAAAGAATAGACCAGTGAACTCGTTTTACATAAATTTCAGTCTTTATAGTTTCTCTTCCTCTGCAATTAATGAGATCTGGCTGAATCCCCAGTTACTTCTGGGTCGTGATTTATAAAGCACAAGTTGAGATTCAGACTTTTCGAAAATGATTTCCCACATTTTTTGTGTTATTAACTCATTTTTTACAGTGCATCTCTCCATGTTTCTCCTTTCTTGGAACTGGTCACCTTTAATCCAACACAAGATGTTTTTAATTATTAACAAGAACATGGTAAACTGCACTGAAAAGTATTTAAATACTACAACATGACAAAATTACATATACATTGGCTATTTCTCTATTTTGATAAATGGCTATTAACTATTTAACTTTTCAATATTGAATTCAATCAATGCATTAAAACAATCTAAAGCATAACATTTGAAGATCAACATACTATATATATACTGCAGATGCTAACATTAGATAGACAAAAAATATTGTGTGCTCATTTGCTATATAAAATTTTAAAGAGAAAATATATGCATAAGCAAGAGAAATCAAAGCAGTTAATTTAAATTTAGTAAATTGATTTCATCATAACAAACCAGAAAATTTCATTCTGAAATACACCCAAATGCTCCAAATATATCAGAGATTTTGGAAACTATTTTTAAGTGCTGCTCTAAATGAACTATAATGATCAAATAATCCTAAACAAGCTGTGATAATTCAGGCCAATAAAAAATATTTCAGAATAAGGAAACTAATATTTTCATAGATAAGAATTTTATAGAATCGGGATGCAGACAGTTTAGCTTTGGAAGAAGAAACAAATCTTTATTATTCATGACAAAACACAGTTTGTATCCTCATTTTGATTGTGGTACTTTGCTCAATACAAATGTTCTGTAATGAAAGGATAAGGCCCAAACTTTGAAGCAATTACTTAGAAAACAGCATGTTCTTACTGTGCCAATAAATGCAAATGGAAGAGGAATCAAAAGAGTTCCCTGAAAAGAGGTAAGTTTGGAATTAATAAAAATCTAAACAGCGAGTAACTTCCCCAGCTAATGCACTACATTTACAAAATGCAGGGTTAAAGACAGTTTTTATTTAGAGTAGAACATTTCACTGCAGTTTGGAAGTAAAACAGAAAGGCTGTTTTTTAAAGGAATAACATGAAATAGTTTCACTCAAACATGTGGTCTGGGGGCTAAACTTATCCACTTTTTTTAGGTGACCCATGTTTGCAAAACACAAAAGAGAATTCAGTTTGTTCAGAAACCCACTCAAACCTTTCTGGGTCAAATCTTCACCTTCGTCAGGGAACATTCCCATTGAAGTCAACCTTTAGCACTTTCTCTTCTCAAGCATCCAGCTCTGGTGTATTCTGTGAGAAAAAAAGATCCTCAGATGTCTGTCTGCAGAGTGTTCTGTGGAGAACTGCTGCAAGGAATAAAAATGGAAGCAAATACACTGAGCCCGGGTTGCTTTAGCGAGCTCATGGCTTCCATCACCCCTGAAAAGGAGTTACAGTTTTTTCAGAAGTAGCCAGCCTCTAGTGTTGTGCTTCACCAGAAGTGATATAACAAAAATGCAGGTTTACCTTTGACTCTTGCACTTGTCATCTATGTTCTGTTTGCATTTTTACATGTCAGTCTTGCAAATAGTTTTCCATTTGCAAAGTTGATGTAGGAGTAACCCCACTAGTCACTGTCCCAAGGGAGAATGTGCCCAGTAGACAGTGGATGCTACCAGGTATCTCCTCAAGAGTTTTCAGCCTCCTTAGAGGGTAAAGTCTTCAAGATTCAGGTAATATTTTTTTTTATTCAAACCTGTAATTGCACAAGTTGTTCAGTGCTCAGCATAGCGAGTGTCACTTCTTTTGAAATTCCTGTCATCATGACACATTTCATTTTTATCACAAAGACCTGCAATCAAGGATTAATAAAGTAACCATTAAAGTTTCTCCTCCTAGATGAGACATTCTCTGCGAATCTGTGCCTGAACCTTGTCCTGACTTTCTTTTTGTCCTTAAAACTCAGCCAGCCTTTCTTCTCTCAAGTCAAAATGTTTGGCAAACAGAAACACTCTGCTGCTCTCAGATGAGCTACTAATGTAACTTAATTTTCCATAAATAGCTTCTGCATCATCTAAGTTCAGCTGTTCCTGTCTGCTAATACTGTCTGCACACACTGACTTGCTCATACAGAGCTTCTCTGAAGTCCAATCCATTCCAGCTAAATATGATTTTTCAGGCTGAACTTTATGCAGCAGCTTTGGCTCTGAACCAGAGCTTGAACTGGACAGCTGGAACAAGAACTGATCTGGCAGCAGACTCAAATATAACTGCTCTGGAAACCTCTAAGATTTTTATACATCAAATACACACAGAACTGAAAAATAATCACGGTAAACCATCTCTCCTAGAACTGAATGACAAAAACCTGGTTTTTTATTTTAATAGTCTTCTCAGTCAGTCAAGGGTGCAAATTCTTTTCCTCCACCTCTCTTTTTTTTGAGAAGAGTGAATTTCAGTCTTGTCTATACCATTATGGGACAGATCCTCATGACATTAGACCATTAAAATAAATTTATGCAGTGTGTTGGTAATCCAGTATACCTCTGACCCTTAATGCAGTGGTACTTACAAAGAAAATTAGGTCACAACAAGATCCTAAGTCCTTGTATTACATTGCCAATACACTGCCTTGTATTGGCAATGAGTCTAGAAAACACTTGGAGGATTCACTCTAGGCTACAATCAGCCAACCCTATGGATGTGTGACATTCTCAGTATTTCAGACACATTTTTCTAACCTGTTCTTAAAGTAATGGTGGTCTCATAACCACTTTTTTGTTGCAGTTGAACATCAATTAGCCTTTGAGATGAAATGTTTTCTCAGGCTGGTTTGTATCTTATATATTGTAGTCTTATTATTTTTATCTCATTTTCAGCACAGAGGAAAACATATTCTCCATTGAGGCAAACTGCTATGCATGTATGTGAATTGTTCCTACTGTTCCTTCTTTTAGACAAAACCCAATCTTTTAGTCTTGCATCTGTTTATATTTTTCACTTTGCTTTGAAATCTCATGACTGTCTTCACATTTCCCCTCAATATTACCACAAGATACCTTGTTCTCCTGGTCAAGGAATCAGAATCAGGCCACAACCTGGATCAAAATACCTTTGCAAAATTAATTTATTGTCTGAAAGTAGTTTTAAAAAAATAGATCCAAGATGTAATGAAAAGAAAAAGTAATAAAAAATAAAATATTTCACTCCTTTCTTCCTCAGAAAAGGTTCACTCCTTTCTAATTGGGGAAAGATAATTTGATTATCTCTTAATCACTTTTTTCAATACCTTTAGATCTTTCACCGTTGTTGTGATACTTTTACCCCTATTCTGGGTGTTTGTCCCTGTAACCACATCAGGAATGTGAGAGATTCAGGGGACTTTCTGAGTGGTGGGGATGGTGCTGTGACAAATACTCCCCTGAAGAGCAGAAGCAGGGAAGAAATGATGTGTAAATCTGTCTATTCTGCATTATCCTGGCTATTGGTTATCTTGCTGCATTCAAGAAATACAGTCCAACAATTCACCCAGGTTATTCTCATGAATAGTCAAAAAAAGAAATTACGCAACTTCAGGAATATGAACCATAAGGCTGATTCCTCATCCATTTTAGAAATTCTTATGTAAATACATAATTAATTTAACTAATATCAGGTTGATTAAATAAATTCTTGGTAGTGTAAGCTACAGAACAAATTATTTGTCTGGACATTTAGAACAGAACAGTTTTGTCTGATTGAGTTCTCAGAAAAAGCAATTTGTATTGTCCTTAATGACATAACATAATTTGTAAAAAATGAATTTTCTTTTTTTTTTTTAATTTGGTTGTTGTTTTGGTTTTGCATATTGTACAATTTACATACCTAATATAATTTGTATATTTTTTGGACTGTGGTGGAACGAGTAACTATTTCATAACTGAAAAAAAAACAAGAGGTATTTAATAATGGAAAGGTATGTCTTAACAATGCGTTATCTAGAGGTTAGGAAAAGGGACTCCATTTAAATTATAGAAAGCAAATCGATCAACAGATCTGTGTTCTGTGCTTCTCTGAGTCATAAAACATCCATGAAAGTTACAAAGAAGAGTTACAAATGAGACACTGAGAAAGAAACTCAAGCACTTCTTTAAAAGACACAAATTCAAATTTTACTCCTTGATAAAATGTGATTAATTGCACTCAGATTACTACCTACTATAAAAAAAGACAATTATCTCGATTGCGGCTGGATCCAGGGAAGTAGCACAGGGAGAGAATTGTGCTTCAGATTACACCCACTCCTTCTCTATTTAATGTAAAAATAGAGAGAAAACAATTACACACCAATAATTTATGAAATATTACACTGAATGCAATAACACATAAGATGCCGGGCATGTGAAAGAATTTGATGAACTGGCAAACACCTTTATCTGCAGCTCATGGCCATTGGTTTGGGAGCCCAACAGGACGTGGAGTGATTCCTAACAGCACTGGCTTTGTTTCCTCCATTTCCTCAGCTTGACCTTCAGCAGATTAACGTGGCATTACTCTATAAAAGCTGAAGGAATGTAAAGAGGGGTTGTACGTGTACATTGGAGTAGAATAATGTATTGTGCAGGGATTAAAAGTAATAGATTGTGCTCGGGAGTGTTTACATGATGTTTTATCACTCCTTGCCAGGCTAGAACATTCACAGATTTTAATTCTTTTGTTTTGGACCATAAGATTACACAGAACATGAATTTCATCTGAGATTAACCAGGTTTGTGCTAATTCACCTTCAGTAATAGGGAAGTTCACCAGAAGTTGCTGGAAGACAAAAGTCCCAGTCTTAGACCTCCTTAGCTTTGGAAAGAGACCTTTGAGAAGTGAGAATAACACAGTGGAAATCACTTTCTGGATGTTCCTCCTGGTTTCAGCTGGATATTGTTTTGTACTCCTACAAATTAACACATTTCATTCCCACCTTACCCACGTCTTTCTGTGACTTCTGGCAGTAAACGTGTCTTATATTTATATACCAGATTGTTATAAATGTACACATATATCATATAAAATGGAGTCTTCATAGGAATGGCATTAAACCAGAGAGCATCTGTGTTCCCTTCACTGCTGTGATGTGCCCAGGGCTGGATGCCTTATAACAAAATATTACCTTGCACCCATTTTATCTCTTGTGAAGTCATTTGAGTACACACAGGTGCTTTACATGTACAGCTCTGCAAAGTGCAATGCTTTGGTTAAGACAGATGTGTAAACACATGATCAAAGCAAATGGAACATGCTCTGTACCCTATCAATATGTGCTCTACCCTGTCCAGTAGTGAGAGAGCTCTGGTTTTCTCCACCATCTCACTGACGCCTCCACAGGGTAGATAAGTCTAGTACTGTCTCCCTCACAGCTCAGGTGGAAAAGTGTCATGAGTCTAGACAAATAGAAGCAAGCTTATCAGGATTGGGCACAGAAGAAGTGGATTTTTTGTCCTCTGGAAAAAAAATATACCAAATTTTTGTTCAGAGCACAGAAAAAAAACATTAGTAACATGTACCTTTCACGTACTCCCAGACACAGGGACATTCTCAATTTGAAAGTTTTGGAGGTGATGGCTTTTATTTTATACTAAGTGAACAATTTTGGCATGGCAGAAGTCTCTCTGGCACTTCTAAAAGTTAATCTATGTAAGGCCCAAATTAACAGACATCTTAATTCTTCAAGAATAGAATAACAAGGACTGCACTTTGGTTTTAAAGATATAGAAATCATGCAGCTGGATGGGAGTTTTACCTTCCCCAATCTTCAGTGTACTTGAAAATAAGAGTATGGAAATCACCCCTAAATCCTTGAGCTTGAAGACTGAGTCTTCAATTTCTTGTTTGAATGACAATTGAATTACCATATAGGCTTATTGTAATATTATAAATAGAGCATTTATTCTAAGCTGTAAAATAACTGAATCATCCCATGCAATGGTAGAAAAAAAAGCTGGTAAACTGTACTTGAAGCACATAAAACACAATTAGAGATGCAGATTAGCCTTAAGGAACAAGCTCAACAAGAAACCAAATGAATCAACTTCAGACAAGTTTCACTAAGAGCTTTATGATATTCAGACTTCAGCAATGTTGCTTTCCAGAACAGATAATTAAGGAATTAAGTCATGGTATCTACTTGCCAACTCTGGCACTTTTTGGTCTGGTATCATGCTAATCCCATACTCATTTCTGTCCCAATACATCAGCCAATTTGGCTTTCACTTCTCCAAAACATTGAGGTAAATTAGTAATCAGGGAGTAGGGAAAATTGCAGCAAAGGCATCCCACAGAAATTGTGTCTATGAGTTATTACAAGTTCTTATATCCTAAACTGGTATCTACCATCTGTGGTTAAACTGCAATGATTTATGCCACATAAGCACTCTGGTCCTTGCTGTAAAAGTCTCTCTTGCTCACGGGCTCAGGCTGAGCTGCTGTGCAGGCTCAGGCACTGCTAAAAGGGGGACAAGAGGATAGGAAATTGCCATGTTCACTTTTAAAACTGTGCAAAATAGAACTGGAAGGAATCAACAAATCTTGACACTGCACTGTGGACAAATATAAGTGACCAGAATGAGTGAAGTTCCAAACAGGCAGGATGGAAGTTACGTCATCTGCCCCCAAAAGAACCAACCCACAACAAACAAAAAAGCAACCCCAACAAACCACAGTAAGAGAGACATCACAACCCAAAACTTTAAATTCAATTTGACAATGTATTTAAGTAAGTGGCAGTGCAAGAATATACAGAATATAATGATTTAGCAGAGCTCTTACTGTAGATAGGAACTCTATACAACTATTCTCACTGTGCTATCACTTCCTTTCAAGTTCCTAAGATGACACTGAACAAATGCACAGTTTTATTGGTAATAAACTTAGTGAAAATTGAGTAGAAACAGCATTTTTAAGCAAGTGCTCAACAAGTGGGCACCACTGCTGAATTAAAGATACTTGGCTCAGGTATCTTTTCTGATAAATAGTTCAGAAATAACACTCCTGGAAAACTGACCCTAGGCATTCCCTCACTGGCACTTCAGCCTTTTCACTGGGTCAAGGATGTGATGTGTAAAAGAAGGATGACTGTGAGCATCAGCTTTCAGTATTGCTCTGAACCTCACTGGGTGGGATGAGCAAATTGTTGGAATTGGACGATGGGAGAGCAAGGTCATGAAGCTTAACACCATCTCCTTGGTTTTGACTCCCTTGTGAATGATAAGTATGTTAGGACTAAAAATTGCTCATAGTTTAAAACAGAGGGAATACCTGGAATTTCCTTCTATGGAGCTGTATAAATTTCTTCTAAAAAAAAAAGTTAATAAGCTCTTGGCATACTCTAAGCCTGCCCTCACTACTGTCTTGCAATGTTTCTTATGTAATGACCTGTCTGTCAGGTACTGGTGATATTTTTTGGAAATAAAGACATTCAAAGAAACACAGAACATAATCTTTTACACAGAAACAGCTTTGTCAGAAACAGTTTAATTCCCTAATCTTTCTGAGATAATTGTTTACTAAATGAGTCACCATACCCCCAGGTCTCTCAGGTTACTGTGCATTGCTTAAGACAGTCTGTGTCTGTTTACAAATGTAATATAAATTACATAAGTGAAAATAAAAATATATTTTGCATAACAAATCATAAATATAACAACAATTTTTTCTCCTTCAAGACCAAGGGGAAAACATGAAGCTTGCAGACAGTCTATATTATGAATAGAGAATATATTAGATTATGTGATGATGTTTCATTCTTTGAACTTCTGATATTCTAGCCCAGAAGAAGTGTTTTCTGCCTCCTCTCCACATTATATTGATGCCTTTTCCTGGTCTTAAAAAATTGAGAGCCAGACACAGTTAAGGCATAAGAGGTTTTTATCTCAGTATTTTAATAATGATCCTTATGGTGCGCCGTTTTGGCAAGGTGGGAAGCGTCGCAGTGCACCCACACAATAGATCACATATACAATTTATAGACCTTTACAAATCAGTGTATCTAACCAGGATGTTCCCATGGGAGGCCTGGAGGAATGGTGTGGTATTCCCTCATCTCAGGAATTCCCCCCTGGATGGGCAGAATGTTGGTTTACAGGGTGTGTTCTACAGAGGACCTTGGTTTCCCAAGATTGTTGTAACAATCGAACACGAAAGAAAGATGAGATATTCCAAATATTTCAGAAGGCAAAGAGCATAGAAAAAAGGCTTTGTTGTCTAATTCTTACAACTTTTTATAAGGTGTTCTGATACAGATTTAACATGACTGGTGAATAGGAATGACACTTCTTTAATCCCATTGGTTAAACTAGAGAAACAGCAAAACACCGCCTGGAGAAGGATTGTTTTGAGAAAGGAGAGTTGTTTGCCAAAATTGTTTTGAGAAGAAGTTTTCCTGAGAAATTTTTCCTTGGGAAAAAGTTAGCAGCTGCTAGCAGGTTAAAATCTCTCAGACCCAGAAATATCAGGCCCACAAAGATAGTGTAGGGTTTTCTGGCCTCCTACTACAACGCCTTTAGGATGTTTGGTTTCCCGGCCTAAAAAAACACTAGGACTAAGCTAAGTTATCAGACTTAAGAAATTACAAGTATGCATGCTAAGAATACTGAGGATACATAAAAGTTATATGAAAGGTATATAAAAGGCAAAGAAATCATCCTGGCATCAATATGGTGCTGTTTTCTTCTTTATTCCACATGGAAAACCCACTGTTAAAACTACTAAACTACTTAACTTTAAAGCTAAGCAAAATTGTTGTCTTTGTGACATAGGAAAATACCAAACTTCTGAAGTTCATATTTTAAATTAGGACATACAGTTGAAAACTGAAAATATTCCAAGGAAAAAAAAAACCAGACAAAATTTTTGCTATAATGTCTTTTTAAACAGGATAGGAAAAAAATCTAGGTATTTTCCCATTAGCCTGAAATGGTTGGTATCTCATGTACGCACACACACGCACTCCTTCCATTTCAGTTTAATATTAAATTTTTTCTAGTTATTTTCAGACAGCTTCCTGGAATTTAGGGTAAAGCCTTGATGTCTTTCTTTCTGTTTGGTTTCTCCTGTTATTGTTGTTGGGTTTTTTTTTATAAACAGTACCTAAAATTTCTTTGGGAAAATTGAAAATATTTGTAGAAAACTCAATTTTGTGCCCATTAAAGATAAAAAAAAGACCAAAACAACCCAAAACTGCAGTACCCGAAAAAATTACTGCCTTGTGTTCAAATTATAATGACACTTGTGTTCACTCCACAGATTCTGCTCATGAGCATCCCAAAACAAAGTAAAGGTTGCCCAGTCTGCCAGATGTACCCAGGACAATAACAACAGCAAATTTATAGAGTTCCGGTGTGTCAAAATGAGCTCAGGCACATAATCAACAAACAACAAAAACAGTTGTGAATGAGAAATTATTTTCTGTAAAGCAGCTAAATAGTCTCCAAATTTTCAGTCCTGGTCCTCATGGACCTCATGTTCTCCTCATGTATTTTCTACACTTAGAAAATGTCTTCAGAACAAAACTTAGGAAATAAAAATACATCTTTTTACTGGATATAGAGGGATGTGTTCCATAGATTAAATAGAGGTATTATGTTTATGGCACATTTTAATGTTCTCTGCTTTCATTTTAACTAGCTCCCCACAGCCCTTGGCTGACTTTCTTTGTTCTCCACCCTGCTGTAAAGGCTCAGGACTTGATATAAAACATTGTACTCTGAAGGAAGGAGAAGAAATGATTAAATCATGTAACCACTTCTCTTTTTATACTGGACTGGGACAAATTGTTTCTAATCTTTCCATAGTCAAAGGTTTGCTGCTCCTATTCAGATTTGAAGGTGTATTTGCCAGGTATTTTTCCAACTCAAACTGATGAAAGATACTCTCAGTCCTGCTTCTCTTATATCCTTGGATCATGGTTACAACAATCCTACTGCAACAGATAGAATAAATTCTATGGTCCCTGTGTAATGACCTGAGGAAAACCAGTAGCTCAGTAAACTTTTTCTTTCTTTACTCACTCTTCTTAAAACCATGAAGACATTTTGATAACACTCCTGGAGGTCTAAAAGGCCTACTGAGAGGTCTTTGCAACGAGAAGGGATAAACTTCACTTCTGATCTTGTTTACTGCAAGACGGATTAGAAAAGGTCTCATAAATGAGATCTCAAATAACATCCTGACTCAGGCACAGAGTGTAGTGCTTGTGTTCAGTTGTCTGTCTGCAAATGGAGATGATGCATGACGATTTTTCACAAATGATTTCAAAATCACTGATACAGAGAAAGGCTTTCCATTGATTTCAGCAGGCTTTGAACCATGTTCCCAATGGGAAAAGAAAGAAAAAGGGGAAAAAAATGCACTAGCCTATGCTCAAGACAAGAGGGGCACAGAGAGGTGTTTTTTAGACCATTGAAAAACCTACATGACCTTTATGCATCTTTTGCTTCTTTCAGAAAATTTTGGCCTTCCTAGCCTAAGTGCCATGGGGTTTCTTTAGGAAAGAAATACCTAAGGAGTGTTGAAATGGGATCTAATCTCATAAATCACCCAGGCAGTTCTGCAAACGTTCACATCTTGTTCCTTTCACTGAGGTGAGGTGCAAGCCTGGTTAGACAACCCCAGTGTTCTGCATCCCACAGTGTTCTGTCAGCACCTGCCCCTTGCTGCCCATCAGGACCCACTGGTTCAAAGCTGAACAATTCCTTAGGGATAATTTTACCTGTTGAGCTCAACACCATTTCCTGATTTCTCAGCCTAGGCCCCTGCCTTCTGTTTATGCTTGGGTTTTGAAATCTAATTTGCTGTATAGCACAAGCCTCATTGACTGTAGTAGCACAAGCCTGATAGTTAAGTAAATTAGTTGATAATTACTTCTAATGTGCAGCAAAGTATTTATAGGAAATTTGGATTGTTTTCTGTATTCTTGCTAAAATGCTATTCAAGGAATCTGGATGGCATTAATTTTAATTAGGAGGATATTATTCAGACCTAATAAAATACATGAATAATAACATTTTTCTGTTGTTAATAAAATGCTTGTATTTTCACATTTGTTCTTTTTCCTTTAAAAGGTGCTCTTAAGATGCAGTCAAATAGGTGCCACCTATTTGATTAGTAACTGAGTATGTTAATTTTTATTTAATTTCACCATTTTTGGACAGAATAGTCAGCTCTCTTATTCAGAAAAATGAGCTAATTTGGAAAAGCAAGAACTAATTTCAGACAAGTGCTTTCACAAGATGATTTTCCCAACTTGTGCAGGCCCTGTTTCCAATGACTTAACAATCACATTAACTTTTTGATGGCTTCATTGCGTTGCTAGACAGGCTGATGGAGTGATGTAGAGATGTTGTTCATCCAAATTATAATCCAGCAAAGCAGTTAAGTGTATGAATACCTCAAACATATCTGTACTTCACTAAAATCCATTCAGCTACTCACAGGTTCACCTCTGTGTGTGCTTTGTTGGACAGAAGCCACAATTACCAATCTGCTGAAGTGGAGCTTAGTAAAATATATTGAGAGGAACCATCTCTGTGAATAAAAATAACACTTTGGGAATGGGTTAACCATAAAATTACTAGAATTTAATTTTCTCTATCATTATAGAAAAAGGTATTAAAAAATCCTTTCCACCTCAGTCTGTGTAGTAATTCTGAGCTGACTCTTGAGACCTAATACATAACTCACCCCCACAGCCTTTCCAGAGATGCCTGTTCTCAGTCTTTTGGTCTTTCTTCATTTTAACACAATTCTCTTTGTCTTAATCTAACTCTAGATCCACAATGTAGCAGGGTCTTCTTCTGAGACCTTTTGAAAGGTCTGTTGCTGTTCACTCTCTCTGAAATGAGGCACAAAATTGTTGCTTTCATTCATTGGAGTCATCCAAGAGATGATAACACAGCTTTTTTACTCACTTTCCTTGAGGAGGGACAAGGTAAACCAGCATTTGCTGGTGCCTTGTGGGGTTTTTAATACAGAATCTCCTTTTTTTCTTAATTTTACAGAAGTCTTCTTACTCCTGGTGATACCCCAGACCTACCATGTGTGGAGCTGGTGCAGTGGAACAAAGAGCAGCCTTAGCAGCAGCCACACAACATGTTATCACTTCGCCATGGACTGAAGAGAAGGGAGGAGCTCTGTGAAAAAGACTGACATTTTTATTGGTTTGGAAAGTACTTATTCAAAACTATTATAATTTGGGTAAAAATTCTAATATGCTGGCTGAGATTAATTTTATGTATTTTTAAGTAATCTGATGATTCCATACATGGTATGCACTGAACATGGACTATGTTTTTCTTCTCCTGTGGTTCTGTTCCTCTCTGAGCTGACTTGTAACTTAAACAAACCTCTTGTATTTCACATAAGTATGCAGTAATATAAGTATGTGGGTCAAGTAACTTTAAAATAAATGGGAAAAAAAGAAATTATTTTCATTATACAGCAGTTAGAAATAGTGGAGTCTTCAGTTGTGCTCCTCCAGTGGACGAAAAGGACAGACTGAAATCTATACTGAAGGCTATATTAAATACTGGATTTGTATCAGAGAGGACAGGAGAGAGATCACAGAGTAGCACCCATGATATTATTGCTATTCTGCAGCACACAAACTGTAGTGAAATTATTTGGTTTAATAGAATTTAGGTTAAGGCATGTATTTTAAACTAGATCATTACATTCTTCAACCAACTGCACCCGCACTTGAGAAAACATCATAATGACTCCAAGACTGATAGGATCATACTAGATTTTTGAATGAATTTACACCTCAATTTCTCTTTGTTTTAGGTGACTGGGTAAGCATTAGAAATTTACTGAGCTAGCAAGACTCAGAAATAAGTGTGTGCTTTGTTTTGCCAGTAACAGACAGCAGGGCCACCCTGCCTCTGGAGTCAGTGCTTTGTCTCTCATCTCAGATGTTCATTCCCACTGAGCACATTCACTGGAGATGGAATAATCCAGATAAAAGATTGGTCACATTCTGTGTCTGGGCAAGGGGAGGGAGTTGTGTTCCTCCACGAGCTCCTGCTGCAGCCTCACTCTACAGCAAGGAGAGAGAAGCTGACTGAAGGGTCAGAAGCCCGTGGGACACTGAGGCTGTGGCTCCTGTCCTGGGCTGACCCTCTGGATGCAGAGCCAGACCAGAGCTGTGCTGCACACAGCCACAACAGATGTAACACTCTCAAGAAGATGTTATTTACAGACAGGACAAACATATAGAATAAAAGGGCCTCGAATGAACTGCAATCAACTTCTTTTCACTACTTGTACTGGCTTTATAACAAAATTGCCAGGTTTACAGATAAATTTTCCTTTGTAGAGAAGCCTGGAAAATTCTGTTAGCAGAAGAGTGACCTCCCTTAGAGTTTATGAGGTTGAAAAACCTTACATAAACTATGCTTCACTCCACAATAGCTCATTATACTTCCCTTTTTATTTAATTTAAAGCAGTGTGGTTTATAATCAATGAAGTTCCTTCGCTGAAGAGAAGGTGGTTTTAGCTTCAGAACAAATACACAGCATTTTTTCATTTCCTTAATCTTGTGCTGTAGGTGGTCAGTTCCAACTGCTGCATTTGGCACTGGAAATTTGTCTAGTTTAAAGCCAAGTAAAACAGGCAGAGAATAGCTAAATTGAAAAATTGAATTTAATATGTTAAGTATTATGCTGTAGTTTACATAATATCAGTGTTCCCTAGAGTTATATATTGCTGTTGTAATGTTCTTTGACAGAGATTGCTATGAACCAGAAGTGATTACAGGGCAGGTAGAAACATTAGGTTTGCTCTTGGGGAAAAAAATATTGAAACATGGTATAAAATTAATGTGACTGGGGAAGATGCTACGACAGAGCGATGCAGTGACAGAGGCTCCATGTGCTTGGGCAGAATTGTGGCTGGTGGGGCCATAACTCACAATTTGAGACAAGAATGTGAAGATTACAGGAGGCTCCCTGCTCTTTCCTTACTACTAACACAGACAACTCCTTAATGTCCTTTGCAGGAGAAAGAGAGAAGTATTTAGATGAGGGCCATCATTTTTATTGTTGTCTCTTCTCAGGAATTTGAGAATGCAGTGACAGAGCCGTATTCTGTAGAGTCTAGTCCAACACACATCTCAGGGGTGTTGTAGTTGTTTTGTCCAACACACAACTCAGGGGTGATGTCCCAGACAAGGAGCAGTGCAGGCAGGCACAGCAGCACAACACTCAGCTGCTCCCATGCACGGGATCCCTCTGGGAAAGATTCCATCCCCTTTCCCTGCAGTACTGCACTGCTGCTCTTCAGGACCTGGACACTTGTCAGTGCAGGGCTGGCTGGCAGCCCGAGGAGTTGCTTGCACTTAGTGAGTTCTGCAGAACATTGCACAGTTTGTCCTGTGCTGGGAGAGCTGCAGAGTGGCTCCGGTAGAACAAGCCCTGGGACACCTTTCCATGCCTTTGGATGGCTGGGCCCTTGCATGGAGAAACCCACACTGATCCACTGACTTCAAAATAACCACGGTGCTGAGAACCCAGCCTGGGCCTTCCACCTTTTTGATCTCTCTTTAACTGTCATATTCAGCAGTCTTTTCATGGACAAGCTGTTTGGTTTGTGGACTCTAGCAGGGGAGCTCTCGCTGACCAACTCTCATCAAAAAATGTGAATTTTGAAACTGGCTTTTTTGATGCTACTTTGTTGCTTAGCAGTGATCCTATATCAAAAGCATTAGCGTCCACTTAGGGAAACTCCCTTTTTCCAAGAAAAAGCTCAGAACTGTCCCAACTCACTGCAAAGGTCACAGCCCTGGGGGAATTTTCTCCCTTTGAGCCTAGGCAACGATAGGCCTAACATGGGTTTAATGGTGAAATGGAAAGTCGACCCTGGCCCCATTTTTTAAGGAGAGCTTTGTGTGGTTCACTCCTGGAGTCTGGATGTCTGCCTTACAGATCACAGTCACAAACTGTTTAGAAAGTTCATAAACTGGAAGAAAGCACAAGATGAATGAAAATAAGCAAATTTATCCAAATTTATTTTGACTAACAAGTGTTACTTTTAAATTTATGCCACCAGAACTGTAGCATAATATTCTATATTTATGTTATCTACTTGTCAAATATTAATTTTCTTTCAAACCAAGTGTCTGAGTCCACTTTGAGTTCAGAGACAAGTTCAAGGAGCACTTGGACCATGTTCCCAGGCACATGGGAATTCTTGGAGTGTCCTGCACAGGGCCAGGAGTTAGACTCAGTGATCCTGATTGGTCCCTTCCACTTCATCATGTTCTGAGATTCTAGAAAAACATTCTCGCCTTGAGAATTCAATGAGAGGAAAAAATTTGGGCTAAGTTTGCTATTTCTTCAGAACCATTAAACTGTTACATGCTATAAAGCTTTTATATTTTTGACATCTAAGCAGAATAAGTAGATGAGGAAATAATTTTTTCAGTTAGCTTAGAAAAATGCTTGTCTTTTTAATATCTGAAAATGACAGCTTTGCAGTTCTATTCTCATTTTATCCATCACTTCTAATTGCAGAGTAGAGTGCCTTCTCAACCGCCTGTAACTTCTGTGGCCATTTATTCCACTGCAAAAAGGTTAGAAAAGACACTACTCAATGCTGTTTAATCCTTAAACTGCCTATATTGAATTTTTGCCTTTTGTAAACTGGTATCTATTTTACTCTATCTGTGACTGCTACGTTTTCTAGTGGGTATAGTTCCAGAGAAGGGGAAAAATATGCTGCTAATTAAGAATAAAAAAATGTAAAAATTCATGATGATTTGTTTTTCAGTACTTCCCATGCTGGACAAATAGTGTTGTTCACATTCAGTCAAATTCTAACAAGAAGCCTGCATTGGAGTCTGGAAAAATTAGAATCCTCAAGAGCAACTTATATCTCCAGAAATCAGAAGACTCTTGAAATAGAAGCACCAGCCAGTACATGCAGAGCAGTATTTATCTGGGCTCTCTTCCCTGCCCAGAATCAAATTACTTTGGAATTGAAAAATGATAAGTTGCAATGTTTAGGGAGAAAAAAAAAATCACTACAGTACAGGTCAATGAAAGAAATAATGAAAATACGGAAAAATATTAAGAATATTTTTACTGCACCAGATTCACATTAGCTGATTTGCCATATATAAATATTTATGACAGAAATTGTATGGTCTCCTGGTTTAGGGCAAATTTGGGAGGAAACCTCCAAATGGGGGTTCCTCTGGAAAGCAAAACCTAAATGGCCGCTCCCCCCAGTCAGTCCGGGAAAGAACTTCCTCGGAGAAAAGTGGAAAAAACTATTTATTTAACAAACCAACTGCCCTCAAGCATAAGGAATGAATAATATGAAACAATAACACATCTTGCTGGCTCGAAGAGAGAGAGAGAGATGGCAAAACTGAGAGAAGTCCTTGTTGTGAGCCAGCTTAGCTCCCTCAGTCTCTTATCAGTCCCAGTCCCTTTGGCACTGGAAAATGCCCAGATCCAGGCCCAGTGGGCCACAGGTGCAGCTCCTGGTGCTCCCCTGGGTTTTTCAGTCCAGAGCAGATTGAAACAGTCCCAAAAAAAAAAAAGGGAAAAGGAAAAAAATAAACAGTCCAGGAAGCTTTTTTGCCTCAGCTAGCTAGACTAACTAAAAAGGAAAAAAAACTCTCTCGCCGCTGTCCGTGCATCCGACAAACACCCAAGGACGACGAAGAACTGAGGAGTAGTGAAATCTGTTTTTTCAAAACAAACTTTGCGCGTCTTCTTCCCTGCTCCTCTCAGAATCAGTCTTAAAGGTACAGAACACACAGCACACACAGAGCAGACGATTGGGGATACAGGCACCATAGTCACCCTAAGACATATGGATATATAATGCAGGGGTGGAGCTGGAGAGAAAGAGATGATCAGATTTATGTGTGTGACAGGACAGGCTGGTTCCTGCTATTCTGGCTCTGTGTGCATCTTTCCAAAAGGGAGAACCCTCTTACTGATGGCAGGAATTGAATGCAGCAAGAGCTGTCCCTGGCCCACCCAGGATGTCATTTCCTGCTGAGCTGAACAGACTGGGACAGGGTTTGGAAGGGTTATTATAGAGGATGCATTAACTTCTGATTTCCTTACCATGATAGATCATGGAGAACCTGGGACAAGAGAAGGAGCAGGGAAGCGGAAGTAGAGATACTCCAGTTCATAAACTCAGTACATTTGTATATCGAAGTGGGCATGGGAGAAGATATAAAAGATATAAAACATTATTTCATAAAATGTAATAAATATTTGGTAATTATTTAAATAATAATAATATATAATAATTATTATAGACATAATATTCCACATCATTATAAATATCATTCTTGATAATGAATACATTAATTCACTTTGCAGTCATATTTCTGGTGCTTTTACAGTAAACTAATTCTCCACCTTTTGTGGGTTTGATCACAAAGAACATGTGTTATCTGGAATGACTCTTCCCATTGTCAAGGCTGACCATATAAATTTGAAATTTCTCAACCACTATGTTATCAAAAATGGATTGGTGTCATTCTTTGTTTCATTTTATGTTTCAAATTAGGGTTTTCTGGATCGGATTTAGGTGTATATTCTCTTGCTTCTGTTTCTTGAAAATTGAGCTCATATTGAGCTCACCATCAACCAAAACTCCCACATCCCCTTCTCCAGGGCTGCATTCCAGCCTCCTGCCCCCCAGTCCAGAAGTACATCCAGGATTACACCATCCCAGGTGCAGAATCCAGCAGAATTGTTCTCGGTAGAAATTGCTTTTCACAGAAATAAGCAAAGAGTTATATGAAATATATACCTTCATTATTTTACACTGAACAAATTACAGTGAAAACCTCTTCCCAAGCTGTGGGATAAGAGAGAAGGAAACTTACTGTGAGAATTTTGTATCACAGCTCCCTGCAAGCTGAGCATACCTGCTGGCTGCTGCTTCCAGGTATTTGTGGATGAACTGATGTTGTCTCATCATTATCCTGACATTTGCAATTCCTTTCTTCCAGGAGAAACCACATCTTTCTTTGTTCAGTTTTTCTAAAAGAATATATAAAGCAAAGATATTTTTCTAAGTTAGTCAATGGATATGCTATGATAATGTGTTTAAAATTCACTGTAAGTCATTTTGTTGATGTCAGTATTATGAGATGCTCTATAAGTTAAATTGTATTCTATTGTAAATCTGTCCAGTAGATCAATACATATTATGAAGTACCAAACTAATTTATTTCGCCTTCCTCTTTAATGAAAACCTAAGTGGTCTGAGACTGGATTATTTATTTGAAATAATTTTTACAGAGAGAACTTCTTTTTTGGATGAAATAAAAAAAAAAATCAAGAAAGACAAGACAGAGATAGCTAAAAGATTAACAGCAATTTACTCTTTCTCTAACCTTATCAGATGATGATTTTACCACAGCAGAAGTATGTGAGGGAAGAAGGCAGATTGATACTGTGGCACTTTGTACGGATGTTCTGTGTGTCAGGTGCTGGATAATGGGAATTCCATGTGTCAGTGCTGGGACAGCCCAGGGCAGGAGCTGCAGCCATCGAGGAAGGATTGCTCTGTTCTGTCCCAGCCAGGATCTGTGTGCATTTCCACACCTGCAAATGCAGTGAGGGTTAACTCCCTCCCCAGCCCATCCCTGCTCTCACTGCAGTGTCTGTAAGATGCTCCAGTTGATTGTTCAGCTGCTTAAAAAAGATATTAACTCAACATTTGGTAAATTAACCAAGTAGTATGGACATGTGTTACCTCTCTTTATACCTTGGTCTGAGAGAATTCACTAAGGCCAAGAAACTTTAAACACTTTGTACCAAAATTTGATGTCCTGTTAACTACAAGGTGGGGACTGGGTTGTCTTCTGGTGAAATGCATGTGAACTCTTTTGCTGGGTAAATGTAGAATGCAGTTGTCAAGTCAGTTCAGGCACGCTGATAATTCCATAATTAAATAGCTGCCTGCAATCTTTTAACTACCACAGGTACGGGCTTCTGTGCTGCTAGCACAGTCACCTTGATTTACCAGACAGAATATTTATAAACATTTGAACTATACTCACTGTATTAGACCAAAGGCTGCTGCTAGATTGGATCTCAGATTGGCATGCTCCTGCTGCAGCTTGCTGAAATGAAAAAATTATGTTCGGGAGCTCTCTTTTTAAACAGCTCAGTTTTCGGACCTCTCAGATTGGGTGTTTGCCCCAGAAGTAATTTGAAATTACCTAAACCATTTGCAATTTTGCTGTACTTTGGCAGCACTGTGACAAACGTTATGATTCCTGCTAAGTCATAGGATACAATGTTTATTCTGAGATGTCTCGCACTTTCCATTTCAGAAAATCAGATCATTGTTTGCTGGCATTTGAACTGAACATGGAGTACTAATTTACTCCAGGAAAGTCCTGAATTTGGTTATTAAATGAGAGGGCACCTGGGTGGTTCTTACTTATACATACACATATTCAAAGCAAACTTCAATTAAAAAAAACAAGCCACATTTAATCTTTTTTCCTGGAGTTGCAAGTGGATGAGAAAATGCTTAGAGTCTTCACAGTCCTTCCTTAAGTGCACAAGCAATAGCAAAATATCTGTGAAAAGCCAAGTATGCATATTACTGTATCCTGTTCTTTAAGCTTATTTTTATTTCCATGGTTATGAGCTAGGAATTATTTTTTCCTGTTCCTTCTCTTGCACATCTATGTTGTTTCTCCAGGCTGTGCTTAATCTGTTATTTTTCTGCTGAAACATCTATGCTCACATCTGTCATACTCTGTCATATCTCCCTTCTTTCACTGCTGCAAGATCTCCATCTCTGGTCTCCCGAAATTTCAAAGTCCTCTATCCAAATCATTTAATTAAACCTGCATTTAAAATATGTCCCTCAGCAATTTTGGCTTGATCAGCTTGACCTTGTTTTATCAAACCAAGCTTAGGCTTCCAACCTTTATCTTAAGACATCTCAATTTTTTCTTTCTGCAATATGTCTGTTTCAGTCTCCCAGACTGAGATTTATTAAAAGTACTTGGATATTTTCAGATGAAAGAATGCATCTGAGTGAATACTCACAAGCAGCAGCTACCTAATTCCTCCTGGGAGTCTCAGCCATTCATTCTCCTTGGCAGGATGATCCACAGCCCAGCCTTGCAGGCTCCTTCCACACCCTCATCCTGGGTTCTCTTTTCCTCCTGGCAGGACCCAGCTTCCTTCCCCTTTGTCCTAAACAAAATTCAGTGTCATCCAGCCTGTGGAGGAAGTTTGCAGCAATTTGGAACACTCCTCCACCAAACAGTCTCTTCCATTGCAAACATAATGTCTTTTAGGTTTTTCCAATTAACCATAGCACAACTGAGGAGGTGTGAATGATGGGCAGGTTATAAACCCAGAGAGGTTGCTACAGCCTGATAATGGCAATTCCAACAAGGACCTAGGGCTAAGTGGGGGAGCCTCTTATTTTTATATGCTTTTCTTTGAAAATCTTTTCTGTGTCAATCTGAAGTGAAAGTGTGCCAAAACTTCTGGCAAAAAATGACTTTGGCTAAATGTTCTTGTTTGGCTCAAGAAATTCAGGTTTTCCATCTTTTACTCTCATCCTCCAGGAAGCCTATTCTAGAGTTTAGAAATAATCCTCTGAAACTTCATCAAAGTTGATATTGTTGCCAGTTTGGGCACAATTTCAGTTGGAGCAGAAAACGTTTCATTGAAAAAATTCTGACTAGTTCCCTAAATGTCATTACATTCATTAAGTGCATATGTAACAGTAGCTGAATTAGGTATCAGTTTGCATACATCAAGTCCTCTGAAATATTATGTCATCTGAAATATTATGAAGTCAAATAGAGCTTAAAGGGTTGGTTGAGTAACAGTGTCATAAATTTCACTAACCATTGGTCTTTAACTTGACACTCATTATAACACATCTGAGAAAAAACTAATTGAAACGTCAGGAAATGGTCAGAACTCAAATGAAAAACATTAGCAAACAAAACAAAAGAAAACATTTTAATTAACTCAGAATAATGAATTAGTGTGACTGGCAAATGAAATTGCTCTTCAAGTCCTAACACATTTTTTTTATTTGAACCCATACCAGGATTATTTATCAAATGAATTAATTTTCTGTTCATAGAAACATCAACTTTTAAGCAACACATGAAGACCTAAAATTAGTTTAATAGCATTAAGGGTTTAGGTCACCATCATCCTGTAATCAGGAACAGTTTCAATTAATATAATTACACTATATTTGTGGTAAAAATATATTTAACCTTTTTGAGGTTTTTGTATTTATCTGATTTTTCTGCTAGCTCATGTAAAATAGTCAAGTCTCAGTCTTTGTTTGGCTATGTGAAGAAATAATGGATATTTTCCAGACAGTTACCAAAATAAAATATATTCATTTAAAATGTGACTAGAATGGCTTATCTGAAGTAAATTCTAATGCATTTTAAGTAGTTCACTGCAAAATTGAGTTTAGACTTAGTTAATCTGTTTCTTGCTTCTTACATGAAAGAGATTCTGATCTCAAAAAGATTCAGATTGGGAACATTCCATTTTGCTTCTCCCAGAAAGGACCTCAGGATGAGTCAGAAGTGCACAAGTGAAAGCAGCCAGTACAGGGGGTCCAAGGAAATGGGACATTTTGTTCCTGCTCAACCATCCTGGGCCAAGAGCCAGTGACCCAGGACCATATCCAGAGGATTTGTGAGTATCTTCTTGGATGGAAACTCCACACCTCTGTGGGAAGCCTGTGCTGGTCATCCTTGGTCACTCCTATGGTTAAAAGAGGTTTTAGCTGGAGCCTCCTGTGTTTTAGTTTTTGTCCATTGCTTCCCTCCACCCCTGGGCGTCATCTTCAGGTAGTTGTAAAAGATTCCCCCCAACCCTTTTCTCCTCTAGACCAAACAGTCCCAGCTCTGTCAGCAATTTGTCACAGCAGAGCTGCTCCTGTCCCCTCATTATCTTTGCGATGCCTCATTTAAACCTCTCCAGTATCCACATCCCTCTTGTTCTGGGGAGCTCAGTTCTGGACACATACGGTCTGGTGTGGTGTGAAGTTGAGTAGAAGGGATGGATCACCTCCCTTATTCCACGGGCAACATTCCTAATGCAGCCCAAGGGACGCCAGCATTCTTTGCTGCAAGGTCAGGTTTCTGTCTCCTGGCCCACCACTGGGGCCTTTTCTGCAAAGCTGCTTTCCAGTCAGGTGGCCTCCATCACATCTTCCTTCCCAGGTGCAGAATTCAGCACTCCAGGAGGTTCCAGAGATGAGCCCATTTCTTCTCTGTGGTGTCTCTGGATGGCAGCTTGGCCTGCCAAGCCATGCCCCCGTTTCGTGTCCTCAGCACAGTCCTGGATCATTTCGTATTTCTCCCTTTGTAGAAACTTAAACACTTATGCTATTTTTAGAACTTTTTCAAACCATAACCTAAAGTTTGAGGACTGAAGTACAGTTTAAAACGTCACTTTAGACTATGGAAACCTGTATCTGAAACGTCAGTGAAGGAAAGATATAAAAGAGGTGTTCAAGAGCTTGCACTTGTCATAATTTTCACCATTACACATATACCTTTATAAATATTGAAAAAATCAAGTCACTTTTATGTCACTCAGCTACTTAACTATGAGCACTCAACAGTTGCAGCTTGGATAGTTATCCAAAATAGATGAATTACCCTCTTGGTTATGCAAAATAGGCTCAGGTCATACAAAACAGGTGCAAAGGTCTCAGAAAAACATTTTCTTTAGTAAGCATTAGGATTTTGTACTTCAGTTGTGGCTCAGGAGAGGGAAAAAAAAAGGTAAATGAAACACTTTAAAATAAATGTGAAGGATTTGTTTGACAACACAAAATTTCTGTTTGGGTTTCAGTTTTGGTGAAACATTGGACTGACTAATTTTCATTGCTTAGGCATACACATACTACACACATAAACACCCCAAACCTCAGATGTGCACACAATGTGTCTGCCAGCACCGAGGTCTTAACAGACCTGCCAAGTCTTCAGCAATTTGCATAAAACCTGAGGAACCTTGCATGACTTTCCCTTGCTCCTGATGCCTTCAACTCGCACTGCTGGGAAGACACTGCCTTTCTCCTGCTTTAGGATCATGCTGGGCATGGCTCCTCACTGTGGAGAGCTGGTTCTGCCACCTGCTGAGCTCTGGTGGCACTGGGAATATCATGTGCTGGGTTAAAATGGGCATAGAGATAGAGATCTCTGTCACTGACACCACAGCTCCTGTCCCTGAGATGCTGCACACACAGCACATAAGAACTCTGCAGAATCAAGCTCCACAGAGAGGTAATGATCAGCTAGAAATATGGAAAAATCTTTCTGAACTATATTGTAAAATATAACATAAACCTCTTTCCCTCCATCAGTCTAACTTAATCATGTGCCATTTCAATTCAAATCTGACTGGAACCAGAGCTCACATCATTTTGCAGAACAGTCTGTGGGTGATGTAAAAACAGTGTCATGATTAACACAGAGAAAAGACCAAGCAAAGTCTTCAGAAATCTGGCATAAATAAAAGAGAACATTTGCCCTTTTGGCAATTGCTATATGGCTTCCATTCCAACAGCTTCTTCATATATGAGGAAGATGCCATTCTGTGTTAGATGGTGAGCAATCAAGTGTGATTGTTGTGGAATCCTTAATATCAGTGGAATTGTTAATATCAGTGGAACTCCAGGAGGTGTGGGGCTTGGCTCATTCCAGATTTAGGTCTTTGCTTTGGGTCTGTCAGAGTGTAAAGTGTAGCTAAAAAAGAATGGTAAGTGTTACTGTTGTTCTCTTTTCTATTCATTTTGCATAAGCTTAAGAGAATCTAGGTGAATCAGGTCCTTTGTGCAATGTATAACTTACATGATCTCCAGGAAAGATATTTTCATGTAGGAACTTAGGTCAGCTGAAAACTTATTAATGCAATTCCTGTTGACACATGGTAGAATTCCAGCTGCCAATGGGAAAAAACATAATTTTATGATTTCTACATTGCTGCTGTACTGCAAGAGGCTTATCTATTAGTGAAAGTGCAGATACATGTGAGTATATAATAAACTGAAAATAAGCTACCTACCCCACATTCCAAAAGAACTAATCAAGCAGTACAAGTAAAATAAATGTAAATAAAATATTGATTATGAACTAAAAGGATTCTAATTATATTACTTCCAGAAATAATTTAATTTAACCTGAACAGACAACTGAGAGCAGATATTTTTCCTTAGCATTTTTTAAATTGCTAATTAAAATTTCCAGGAGGATATTCAAGTTTAGTGCCTGGATTTTAAAAATAAATATTGTTTACTTCATTTCATTATGAATTTATCAAAGTTTATGTAGTGCCAGAATGTAATATTGCATGTACATTCTTTTAAAAATAATCAGATAACACAGATGCTGTACATAATACACTGTTGGCATAAAGTAGTTTTTAATTAAGAAAATTTGAATATTGGAATGTGATTCTGGTTACACCTATTACGTGTTCTCATATAGATTTAAATCTACATTGTTTATGGAGTTGTTGGGAGATAACTGGTGTTTTGGTAGGATAAGAGCTCTTAGAGTGAAAGAGCACCCTTTGTGTGCTCATTCCCACTGAGTGGCAACTTTACTATTTACTGGAAGAGAGAGGTTCTTTATTCTCTGCCATAAAGACTTGATCCAAAGCTCAGGGAAGTAAGTGAGATTTTCTCATATTTCTATAATTTTGTATAGAGTTTGACTTTCGGTGTTGTTTTCTACTTTACACCACATTTTTTATTGGACTTCTGATTACTTACATACACTGCCAAATGGAACGGGACTGAAATAATAAAGATGCACAACATTTCAAAGATTATTCTTAAAAAACTTAACTGCTAGAAATTCTTCTTCATACTGTTGAAATAAACTTCTGTCACCCTCTGTGGATGCAGAGGGGAAGAAAACTGTCAAATTGAAGCAGAAAGGATGCTATTGAGCTTCCTGTCCAAAACCTCAAGAGAAAATAGGAGAAGAATAAACCTCCAGTGATATCTCCAAACACCAGATTTATGAACAGTAGCAGAGTGTTCTCTTTATGCTGAAGCTGGGAAGGGGAAAAGATGCAGAACTGCCCTGAAAATAAATCTGTGGCAGAGGGGACTCGTGTGTCTTTGGCCAGTGCTTCCACCGGCTGTTATGATCAGGCAGTCACAGAGCCCCTGACACACCGTTTAAAGATATTTTGAAACTGTTTCCATAAAAATTGCACAATCCATGCGTATGCTGCAAGTGTCATTTTCCCTGTGCAGTTCCTGTAAATTCTGAAGGAGTTTCAAGCAACTTTTCAAACAACTTGGCAAGTAGATTCGGGAGTAACTTCAAATAGGAAGTTCAGAAAAATAGACAGAATGCCTGTCAGAGCCCCCAGTAGCCTGCAGCAGAGTTTTGTGTGTTGTTAGATACAAAGCAAAGCAACGCTGTGAGTCCTGCAGTCTATGAAAAGCTTTGGTCTGGGCTCACTTCCCTCAACACCAGGAACAGACATCTGAGGTAAGCAGGCTTCACAACAGGGCTGCTTCTGCAGCCCATACAACCCTCCACACATGGTACCTCTGCCAGAGCAAGCCTTGGAAACAAAACTCTGTGTGGGCACCAAGGATTCAGATTCTGCTGGGTCAGGATCTGAAGGCCCTCTCCTCAGCTGCCCTTTCTGCACCTTAATGCTTCCCTCACACTTTGAAGTGGCTGCACTGCAGATCCTCTGTGTATGAGCAGAAAGCTCTCTCAGGATGAAAGGCAATAGGAAACTGAAGATGGCAATGATAATCCTGGGACAAACAAGGGAATAAGAGGAGATGCAGTAATATTCCCCATTAATCTTTCCAGCTGGTCACACCTCCCTGAGAAAGGCATGTCTATGCATTTGCACAAATGCAGGAGTGTCCACGGGCTGTGGAGAAGGCAGAGCTCGCTGGCTGTGGCTGTGTACCCAGGGCACAGGAGGCTGCCCCACCAGCAAAGGAGAAAGACTCTGGAACATAACGTGTAGCCTGAAGGGAGCGTTTGAACTGCTCTGTGCCCAGTGATGTATGGAGAGGCAGAGCTGACATTTACAAATGCAAGTTCTATATGTGCTGTTTTCCTTTCCTGACCCTATCTGTAAAGCCATCCTTTCCCCACCCAGCCCAGAGGAAGAAGACACAGGACACTGTCAGGTAACTGCACTGGCCTCTTTTGGTGGGCCTCAGTTAGCCCACTCTGTTAGCCTTTGCCTGCCTCCTCCATCCAAGCTTTAAATACATAAAACCAGGAGTCATAATAATATATAAGATATTTCTCATGCTTCATTATGTGGAGTTTCATTAAGAAAAAAATTATTCCTACAGATTGCATCCATTAATACAAAATGAATATTGCTGTAAACTGATTTTAGCCTAATTCAGTATCTTGCTTTCAATTAAAAACAAAGCCAGTTGGGCACCTAAATATTTCCTTTGATCTGAACAACAGTGGTATGGTTTCCACTCTAACATTACAAGTTACTTGGTCATTTACAACTTTTCCCCCCCAAATATTTCACTTTCTCCACTATAAGAACAGGAAAATTGTGCTCTATCAGATGTTGTGAGGATGAATAAATCTGAAATGTGAGATGTTTGGTTCCTACAGTTAACCAGGCTGCATGAGTAGGTCAGACAGATGGTGACTGCCATAAATGAAGACTGTAGTACTTCAAGGAGTGCTCAGCAGCAAAGGATAAAATGCCATTCTCTTCTTGCCCTTTGAACCTGATCAACTACAGCATGAAGAACATTCAGAGGAGCTTGAAACATATACTCCTTACTCAAACAAAAGAACTTCAAACATGACTGCCATACCCCTAGGGACAACCTACAGTTAATACAGTCACACAGTTAAATTTGTATCTGTCTGAATGGGAAATAAAAGTGATCTGAAATATTGGTATATTTTACTGTAAAGCAAGTGTGTTCAGGATCAAAAATGTGCCTCCAAGGGAAAACAAAATAAACCCCCCAGAGTTTTATCAGTCAGAGGGCAAAGATCATGGAACATAATTTATAAAAATATCCCAATGTATTTATCACTCTATTCCATTTGTTTTGCAATTTTGAATAAAGCTCATTTCTCATTTAGTTCCTGATTCTGTGCCTCCATTAAGAGAGGATGATGAATATGTATGTTTGCAATTTCCTTTGAAATCTGCACAGAAAGCAGGAGTGAACCCTAAATCTAGATAAATCACTGCAAAGACTCAGCGGCTGACAAGTATGTCTTGCCTGAATGTGCCCAGTTGCTGGCACATGTATCTACTCATTCCTGTACTTGACAAGGAATCACCTTAACAGTACAGAGACAACAGCCCTTAAACTGTGACCCAGATGTGGGCTTTCCATAGAGACATTTAATTACAAGAGCCTCTTTTTCAGGTGAAGAGAGCATGGCTGCTAAAAGAAAAAAGAAAAAAAATTATGTTGACGACATCAGTGGGGGAATATATGTCCTATATTTCCTGACATTTGTCATAAGGTTTCAGTCCTTTACTGTGAGTTGGATGAATTCCACAAAGAAAGTTGGATGAATCCTATAGGACAGACCTTTTTGTTAAAAACCATGTCCCTCCACCATATCTGCTGTTTGGCTGCTTTATCTCTAAAAGTAGCTTAATGACAGATTTAGTTTTGGCGAAGTGACAAAAGTGAATCAGACGCATGAGGGGAAGCACAGACACTCAGGTGAGGGTTTTATCCAAACCTGCCTTTTTCTGTGCAACACATGCTTTATGTTTCCTCTTTCTCAGCTCAGCCATACTGCTGAGGTGGCCTGAGAACAGGAAGAGACATTGCTCTCCAGCAGCCACAGAGACATGAGCTACCCCACCTTCATCCCCAATTCAGAGCCAAGGAGGCAAATTCTTCTAACTGGGACTGGGACAAGTACAATTGCCAAGTGTGTGCCCAGAAATACTAGCAGCAATCCTTTGCAGCAAGTCTTGATAAAATTCTCCTGTTTCCTGCTGCATGGGTGTAAGGTGATAGGTTGGCACCCACGAGCAAGGTATTTGCATCCTGTTACACTGAACAGAGGATGTCCCTCAGAAGAACCATGCAGGACTATAAATCTGTATATTCATTCATTAATTATGTCACCTAGCGAGTGATCTGACTAGATTAAATATAGAGAAAATGTTAATCACGCTTTCCCCATTAGCATGAGGTAATGCTTGTCTTTTTCCATGTAGCCCTTCAGAGTGAGAGGTGGGAGGAGATGACTTTATGGTGTCATGGGATCGTCTGCGAGCTGGAACGATACTGGGTTGAGGGAGTGGTTGTGGGATAGTCACTGGGAACTTGTGATGGTAAATATTTAGCCTAGCACACTCCTGCCAGCGTCTGCAAAACCCTGAGGATGGGATCTGTGTGGAGATGACCTTGAATTCAACTAAAATTACATTGGTTAGAAGAGATGCAGTGAGATGGCAGGGAGGATACAGGTGTCACCAGGCCCTCTTGCCTGAAGCAATAATTGCTGAGGGCTTTGGAGACCAGAAAGATGCTGAAGATGATGAGTTGAAGAGCACAATGGATTCAAGGGTGATACCAGGCTGTGGTAACGAAGGAACGTGCCAGAGCACAATATTGGTCTGGATGGTGCTGGGGTGATACTGGGGAGAGGAGCAGGGAAGAAAGGCAGGCAGTTCCTGGGGAGATGGGACTGCAGGCAAGTGAAACCTGGTGCAACCCACATGGCTGCTGATGTTCTTTCCCTCACAGCACAGCAGTCGTGATGGAACGATCTCTGGGTCAGGCAAAATGGGTGAAAGGAGCACAGCCCCTGCACTCGTGTTGGCGCTGTCACAGGGCAGACAGGAGGAAGACTGGACTAACTCTGCTGTTCCTTCCAAGTAAAGAAGGTTCCTAATTCAGGATGGAATGTGGGTGACCAGCCTGCAGCCACAATTTAGCTGAAATATTCTTTTTTTACTTTAGTGTCCCAGTAGTCAATCCCTGGGACTAACGTGCCCTGTGAAGCCCATAGCCTAAGGTGTTTGTCCTTTGGTGCCTTGGGAGTGTGATTAATATTTACTAGCAGGTCTTGGCAGGTCTTCATAGGTTAGTAGGTAGATTAGTAGGTTATTTTGTAGATTAGTAGGTAGACATTACTTATTAGTAGATAATTATGCTGGTTAATAATAATGCATAATTATGGTTACTTATTGAAAACCAGACTAATATTTTCTAATTGCTTAATGTAACAGAAACTATGTTAGGCATATTTCTTAAGATGATGGCAAACTCCAATACCTGAAGTCACAAAAAATGCTCATAAATGAGCAGGTTATCAGAACAATGTTTGAAAAAAATACGCAGAGCCTACGGATCACAGAAAACTAGAGTTCATTCAGACACGATTTCTGAATTCAAAACCCACTGACATCCTGTGAATAAATTATTCATAAATTGTCCACCTGGTCCTGGCAGGATGGATTTGGTCATAGCTTTGCCATTACAGCTGTTTGTGCTTTCCCTTCTGCTGGTGGATTTCAGCTGGCATTATGGGATGCTCTGAGATTTTCATTTTTGTGCAGCAACTTGAGGTCTGATTGGCACCAAGGCAGTTAGAGGGGTGAGGGGCAGAGGGATTTCTCAAGCAAGAATTCTACCCGGGTGAGCAGGGTCAGACTCAGGTCTGTCAGAGCCCTTCTGCTCTGCACAACTGTGCTGCACTCCTGCAGCAACTACAAACCCTTCCAAATGTTTCTGTAGTTATTTGTTCCTCTTGTGTCTTCCTCAGGCTGGAAGATTCATGGCTGAACAGAAAACTTGTATGTGAGCTAAAGAGGGTGAAATATGATCTTCAAATGTATGAAGGCCAACCTAGACCCTTTGTTACTGAGGCCTGTTTTTCCTCTATATGACATCTAAAAGAATGTCCTGCCTTCTTTTTTTCTTCAATTTTTTGGGTTCTTGACTGGACTGTTTACCACCTTACAGTGTGTACAGTTGTTACATTTTGTCATTAAATTTTCTCTATGCTCTTATTACTGTATTCTATACTCAATTGTCAGCAAAATCAGTGAGATAAGAAGAAACTGATTTGAAAAAGAACAAATAAGAGAGATACAGTATTTATAAAATAAGGGAGTATATCGGGTAGATCTAGTAATAAAAAAACTTGCATAAGAATCACGTTCTGAATATTCACACCCTCTTGGATGAGGGTCATTGAAGCAATTTCAGTTGTCACACTTCACATAAGAACATTACAATGGAACAGAATTCCCCACTTATAGCTGAATTATGAAACAATAGAATTATATTCTATGAGGATTATTTGTATGCAGCATCTGTGTTACCAAAATTCTTATTTGCCAAGAGCTTTTAATGTTTTCTAATTAATCTTTGTCTCCTGTGTTTGTAAGAGTTGTTACAATCCAAGCCATTCAAATCACTTTGTAAAGCTTGAGACCAGTCAGGAACATCAAATTAATTTCATCTTTTATTCTTGCTCCTATGATATTACTATTATATCATAATCTAATGAGGAGTCCTCCAAATATGAGTCTTGTTCTTTATCCACAACAATGGAAGATTAACTCTAGTGTGACCTTATGTAAATTGTGTTTAGGGTTTAATAGCCCTGCTGCTCTTATTACATAAACCATTTTCAATGTTAAACTCTGAAACCCTGGCTACAGAAGAAAAGTAAATCAAATGACTGGACAACAACTTGGTTCAAAGTTTTTGGAAGACCACAGAACACCTTTCAGGGATTTCAGATGTTTCACTACTCAGTTTCAGAGTTGCATCAATCATCCATTGATTTTTTTTCTCTTTGTGTAATACCAAAACAAGTAATGCTGAGGAAGCCCATACACATAATTAATATCTTATACAGCACATTAGTGATTAATATTTTTAATTCATTGTAATCAGGTAATCTCCCCAATTTCTGTGTCTTCTTGTTGTGGAACATCTTTTTTGCCAAAAAAAAAAGGTATGCTGGCACAAAGAAGGCCAAGCTTGGTGATTTGCTTGGCAGAACAGATGAACATTAAAAGTGAGTGTAAATTGCTGAAATGAAGGTTATAGAAGCCTTTTAGAATATTTCAGAAGTGCCTACTATCTGAATAATTAATGCAAAAAAGTTGGTTTGTTGGAAAAATATATCTAACTTGCATCTCTGACATAAAGCCACACAAAAAAGACAAATTAAAATATTCAAAATATCATCATAACTTAGTGTAATCTGCAGAAACAGGGATGTTATGTGGTCTTGTGGGGCTTTGACTGCAGTATAATTGAAATCTGATTACTCTGAAATAGAACACTGCAGCCTATTTGATAGTATTAATTAAATGAAAACCTCTGGTGTAAAGGGGAAATTCTGAGTTCTTTCAACACATCTGAGAAGCTCAATAATCACCACTTCAACACATTCTGGGGAGTTTAATTGTGCTGATGGGACACAGATACACTTTTGATATATTTCTTTCTTCAGAGGGCTCAGACATTCACTCTGAAGTCCAGACTAGCCTGCACACAGATCCAGAGTTTGTGACTTGTCCATTCTGTCTAGAATACAAACACAGAGCTCAGAAATCAAGCCTTCAGTGCTGGCTCCTATGGAGCTTGTGGGCACTTTGTGAGAACAAATAGAATATATAATATTTCCTAATATATAAGTTGCAATTATGAATATTTTCAACACTCGTGGCAAAAGTATAAAAGAGGCCCATTAATTGGATATAATTAAAAAATACAACCCCAAACAGCCTAAATGTTTGACTTGGATGGAAGCTCCAATACACAAAGAGTGACTATGTCCCACTTTAGCAATGCAGCCATGCAAAAAGACATCTGTGGTAGTAGTTAACAGAAAATATTGATGTATTGATCATGGCATAATGACCTGGGGAATGGAAAGGTTATTAGCCAGACTGACCTGAAAGGAGATAAATGGATAAATCTGCCTTGATACTTCAGCCTGGAATAGGAGTGTTCTTAAAGAGGAGTTTCCAATTACATCCCCTTCCCATTCTGTGTCAAACTGGATTCCTTTCAGATTAAACCAGGATGGTCAGGAATGCACCAGTGCACTCCGGTACTGACGGGTACTCAGTCCACAGGCTGAGCCTACAATCACACAAAGTCCAACAGAAGTGTGGTGCTGAGTCCTCGGCACATTATCACCAGCACAGCCCCAGCAAGGAAAGGCTTTTGAAGCTGTTAGGGACTTGTGGAGTTTGCTGGTAGCCCGAAAATATTCCCACTGGTTTGGACCAGGAGTGCTGGGCTCAGGCCTCACTCTGAATTTTATATTGAATGGCCACCGCTTCCACTCCCACTTACAAAATGCCAAAAATGCACTTGGCTTTCAAAGGCGAAAGGAGTTGTGCAATTGACTTATTTAAGTGAGCTGGAACTAACACCATTAGGGATAGTTTAGCTCCAGGCAGTGGGGACTAAACATTCTAACCAGGTTTGTGACTGTGGGCAGGACTCTTTTGTTGGGTTTTGGTTTTTTTTTGGTCTCATCTTTTACAGTAGCGAGTTTCCAGACCTTTTTTCCATAGTCAGCTGATTTTTCAATGACTTTGTTGTTCTGATTTTCCAATTGGGCTTTGCAACTACTTTCAATCAATCAGATTAATTAGAAAAATTAATGAACCTGAATTGTAATAACATTTAACCAAGCTCTATGAGCACAGTTCTCCCTGGTCCTAAATGACTGTCTCATGCAAAGATCCCAGTCCACTGAATATCACTTTATTATCAACTATAGACAGTGGAAGTTTGTTAGCTTTTCTAATCAAGCACACCAAGCACATATTAAAATCTCTTTTTAATGAACAAAAAAAAGAGTCTCTTGACTGGAGTCAGTCTGGAACTATCACATAGACTGAGGCATTAAACTTCAAAATATAGAGATGGGTGCAATTTAAATGTTCCGTGCTGCCACGCAAGAGACATCCAATTACTGTCTCTTTCAAAATGTTAGATTAATATCTATCCCAGTTTTAGAAATATTGGGGAATGCGATTCGTAGAAATTTGAATTCAGAGTAGAATATGTGGCACACACAGAGTAGTTGAAATCTACAGGAACAGGAATATTTACAGATGTGGGGAGCAAGAAAACGGGTCCCCTCTCTGGCAGATGAACTGCATCTTGAAGAGAAAAAAACATCTGCAGCCTTGTTGATTTTTGATACATATAAACACCTTTAGAATAACCATTTGATTAAAATCTTTTGAAGTCTATCTGGGATGGCTAGAAGCACTGTTACATTATTTATGGATCACGGGAAAGAATTCGGTGGGGGCATGACCAAATCCCAGGGCAGAGCTGCTCCTGGGCTCAGATTCCTGCACTCCTGGGCAATAGCTTCATTTGAAGGCCACAGTTTCCATAACAATGGCACTTGGAGAAGCCTAATTTACACATTGCCACTGTGACACATCCTGTTATTCCTCGGAACACCAGGGTGCATTGCTCATGTCACATTACATTTGTGACACAATTAAAATCACTGGCTGAGTCTGACACAGTTTTATATGATTGTCACACAGTAGATTGTGTATTGAATGATCTAAATAGGGTTAAGAAAAGAAAATAGTCCCAAAGCTGGCCTGGGCCTGGGAGTGAAATAGGTGTTAAAGGTTAACTTCCCAACTATGATACCTACATGTATATTGTCTATGTATCAACATACTTAAAAAAACCCAAAACATGTCTGAGCATAAGGCTTGTTACAAAGAGCATTTTTAAGTCTACCCCATTTGCCAGTCCTACCCTCACAGTGCACTTTCCTTGGAGAGCCTTAAAGACACAAATTAACAAACAGCCAAGTGTAATCTGGCAGAATAAAGAAAGTGAATTACCATTAAATATTAACTGACAGTCCCATGCCTGCTGTTCCTGGCATTTGAAGGCATACTGGCCACACTATGATACTTTCACACAGTCAAATTTAAAACCTCTCCTGTACTGTAGTGTATTTTAGACAAAAGCTCCCTATGCAGTTCACACTCCCCAAGGAATGAATCAGAACAACTCTGCAAAAAAAGCACATTCTAAACAATGCTTACCCAGGGAAGGAAAGGTCCCTATTTTAGGCATTTTCACTATATGCCTCAAACACCTGGTATGAACATCATCAACGCCACAAAATGATCTACTAAGAAAATCTCTTCTCATTTAGAATGACTTTTTAATGCCACCTTCTGAGGTGCAAAAAATTTTTACCAAACATTAATGTAAAACTCTCTGAGCCAGTATTATGCCAAGTTCAAATCCAATAAGGATTTTAGGAATAGTGTCTAATTAACAATTACTAATACCTAATTAATTATTATGACAGTGGCAAGGATAGCTTTGATCCAGCCAGAGAGCTGAACAGTTCCTTTGACAAAACCCAGAGACCATCACAGTGCTTTATGGAACATGTGATTTAGATGGAGAAGTTGTTATCTGGCATAAAACAAACTTCTGAAATTTAATCCTTGCTCAGCTGAAACCATTCAGAATTTGACATTGATGTCAGCACAATAGAAAATTTACTTCTAATGCATATGTGACAAAGGAATCTCTTTTTCCTTTATATACAAAATAAACTAAAGCAGAGATTTTTTCCAGCTTTTACTTTACAGATATATTTCATACCATTTCTATCATACTGTAGTTAACTAAAAGAATATACACATTTTCATAGGGGACAAACTAAAAAGGACACAAGTCACTGAGATTTTTTTTGGCATTATTAGGACTACTTAGAATATTTTTGTTGCTGCTTCTGTAATACGGAGATTAATACATGAAGATATTATGCTACTGCTTGGTCTTAGAATAGTACCAATAGTTAATTTTTGATAGTGAGAAAGTCAAATTTAAGAATGCTGGCTGATAAAAATGCTTAGTTGATAATGAGTAATTGATCCCTTTGGACCCCAACGCAAAACATTTAATTTATGCATTTCAAACTGGAGAATAATAAAATTATTCAAGGTAAATACAATCAAAGATTGTTGATAAAAAGTTGATGATTTGAACAGGTTTCATGATACTGATGCTGAACCAAACTTGAAATTGTATGTTAGTTTCCTTTTCTGTATGAAAACTGCATTTTATAACCATTTATTCCTGCTGGAACAGATACCACTCTGTGCTTTCTGAGAATACTTTTCATATATTTTATGGAATTGGTATTACTGATCAGAAAGAGATCCATCCTAGAAGTTTAATTCATAAAGTTGCTTGAAACAGGAGTAGTGATTTGTGTATCTCCACATATTCCCTGTGCTCTGTGTACCTTGAAACTGTCCCAGGCCCAGCCCTGGCTGCTGGCAAAGGTTACCTTTGGTTCCCCTCCCTGGGAGTCCAGCCTGGCCATCCCTGAGGTCCTGCAAAGCCAGGCCAGTTTCATGCACACAGCTCAGTCTCACACAGATGGGCCAGTTGGAAGCAATAAATCTCTACTGGGGAAAAAAAAAAACTATTGGAAGGAATTCAAATATTGGAGGCAATAGATCTTCTTGCACTCAAGCTGTACTTGAGCTAATAACAATGGACAGAGCTTAGTAGGTTGGAGGGGGTGGTTGGAGAAAGGCAATCTGCCTCAGGAAAAAAATATGGATGAGCAAAGCATGGATGCAGGAGTGTGTGAGAGGCTCTGCCTTACATTCCCCAGCACTGCCTGCTGCAGACAACACTGCACAAACCCACCTGCATCTGCACACTTGATATTCAGCCACTAAAATCAATGCTGGAATTTAGCTCCACAGGGAAATGCAGGGAAATGCACAGGTGATGCAGGAATCTCATGAGAATAATTGAGTTGGGTGAAGTTGAGCAACTGCAGCCAGTTTTACAGTGCTTCCATTTTTAGATATAGTAATCCCAAACCATAAAACTTAAGTTGTATAACAGAGATTAGGCAATATGGAAAATAAGGTAAGTACTCAGCTCACGTCTTGTCAGTATTGCAGTTGTTGGAGGTTGCAGATTGTAGCATCAGCTATTTGGCCTCTCCCTTTTTTTAAAGTAGCAAAATATGCTGTCACATTAGAAATGATGAATCAGCTGATTATAACTGATCAAATAGTAAGCAAAATTAACCTTTTTTTTTATTAAAACAGTGTGCTTCCAACACAGACCTTTGTTTTTAAAAGGAACTGAATCAATGTTATTTTTTGAATGACTTTCAAAGAGTAAATGCTGTTCTCTTTGCAATGAATAAATACATTTTGTTTGCAGGACCAGAATGAAATATCTCATTCCTAGGATGTAATAGAGCTTGTGCAGGGAGAGACTTTTAGCAACTTGAGTTATTTTAATATGTATGCAAATCCCTAAATCCACTGTGCTTTCTAGCCTTATAAAAGGAGATAGACTTTACAGATATTTCAACCAATTAGTGCAGATACAGGTCAAATATGTGAACCTGCAAGACAGATGTAGGAAAAATCAGGATTACATGTACTGTAAGGCTTATCCAAGTTAATGGCTTTGTCAGAGGGAGAGCGAGTTGAAGACTGGGTTAGACACAAAACAGATCAACTCTATTAATCTAATTTAAAGGTTTTCAGAGGAAATTGGGGAGCACTGATGGATTTGTTAGTAGGATACCAAATCTAAATCCCTTCCAATCCACCCCTGTGATCTTAGGCTCAGTCTTTAAAAATTATTCAGCTGACTTTGGGAAAGTTTGATCATTTTGTCTTATCTTCAAAATATCTGTATTTTTACAAAATTCCTAAAGTCTGCTTCCATAAATAGACAAACTGACGATGTTCCCTACAGGGAATATTCACTGATCTACTGTTACAAGTCTTTTCTTATGGAACTATATAAATTGGCATTTCTCCAGGAGCTGAGAATTCATAGGCTTGATAAGGAAAGGAGACAAAACAACTTTGCAAAGCGGTGTGGTGTGAAAAAGGAAAGTGTTTTCCCTCCTGTTATTCCACAAAGTTACCTTATACAAAGTATTTTAGTATCCTCACCTGCCAGCTAGGGATAAGGGCAGCACAGATACATTCTAGAAGTGAAATCCTTGGTTGTTGCTTGGGTTTACTGAAGGGTGAAGTACTGCTACTGCTGCAATGGTTGGTTCCTTTCCAAATGTGTGTTTTTATGTAGAGGCAGTGAAGGCAATCAGCCTGTGTTCCTTGCAGCTTTCAGTGGTGATTTACTGGGGTTCCCTTCAGGGTAATCCGTTCTTCTCTTTGCTTGTTTCAGGGACTCATAGGTGACTATTTTCAGGCCAGTCTAAATAAAGCATCCAGCCTCCCTCTGACGAAGACTGAAGCAAAGATGTGTGTGAGAATTCAAACAGGACAGAGCAGGAGGCTGGGAGTTCCTACCTGGTGTTTAGGCTCTGAAGCCCAAAGCCAATAATGGCTGTGCTCTGCCCCTGCCAGACCAAAGTGGGTATTTAGTGGTATTTTGTGGGTATTTAGGTCTGCCCTGAAACGCCCTCTCCAGCCAAGCCACTTAAAGCCTGGAGGTAGCTGGGTTTAACTTTGGCCAGCTTGTTCACATATTAAGGTCTCATTAAACTGTAAATTATATAAGCAATGTTTCCTGGTTCCCCATTTTAAGGAATAGTTTTCTAAGCAAAATTAATACCTCCATTTGCAAGGGATGAGGTCAACTGATACGGTACAAAAGACTGTGCTTTCAAGAGCACTTTAGTTCCATTAAGTGAGATACAGTAATAGACTGGGAAAAGCTTATGAATGATTTTCCAGTTGCATTCCTCTCACTGTCACATTTTCTCTGCCAAACCTGTGATTCTCAGAAGAGGTCTTTACTGACAAGAATCAAGTCCCACTGCAAATGACAACTGCATTTTCTCGATTTCATTAGTGTCTCCAGCCAGCCAGCAAAACTGGCCACTTTGTAGTTTGTCATAGTCTTGGAAACTAATTTAATACTGCCCTGTGAAATGACCCCTTACTAGAATGTACTGTATAACTGGCATGGCACGTGGATTTTCCATCCCAGATATGGCAGAGATCATATAATCATAGAGGAAATAGTGAGAGTAATGTCATGTCAGTCATGGAGGAGGTTATTTTAACTCAGCCAAAAATGCATTGTGTCTCCGATAGAGAGGAGCATTTTCTCTCTCCTTGGAACATAAAAGAGTCATCGGTTTAAAAAGAAATCAATTATACACACCCACCGTTCATCAGTTGTCACCTCATCACAGGGTGAAAATTAGTTTTAGCAGTTCACACAAACTGGGTGGAGGGCAGGCTGCAAGGATTTGGAAAAGCCAGGGAAAGTAAAACAGATAAAGGCATTAAAAGGCAATATATAGGGCCACAATCTCACTTCAGCTCGGGAAAGGTGATGCTGTTTGAAGGAAGCATGTTTGCAGGTGTTGTAAATGGCAAAGTGGGACAGGAAACAGATGTTTGGTTCATCCCTACGTTTCCAGAGAAATCTTGAAGCTGGAATTCCATAGACTGAAAAAAAGAAAATTAGGCAGTAGTGTGAATATTTAAAAAACTCTATAAGGTTTGGCATGTATGTGAAAATGAGGGGAGAGGTTAGATTTACTAGAGATTGACTATTTGAATATCTCATGATACTGACAGTGTCACCAATAATATATATATTATCAATATTATTATATAAAATATAATAATATAAAATATTATTTAACTTCCTGGAGAAGTTTTTAATAGAATCCTGAAAAACTGTGAATCAAGCATCTATCTTTGTCTTGCTTTCTGTCTGTTTAGTTTTTTATTATGGGACAGAGAGGAAATATTCCATGCCTATTACCTATTCTCCTGGTGAAAAGAAAAGCCTCATATCAGCGTTACTGGGCTGAACACAACAGGTGACTGTGTCTATCTAAGGTCCTGTAATATCAGTTCTGTATTGTTCCCAAACAAATCCTAGACTAAAATCCTAGACTTTTCAGATGCTGTGCAATCCCTGTGGGTTTGTGCTCTATCAAGGACAACTGAGAAGTTATTCCAGTCAAAGGGAGAACTGCTGCACTTCTCCAGTCACTGCTGTTTCCTGGCTCCTCCAGCTGGCATTACCGTGTTGTAAAGACGTGCACTTTGTTAAATAAGGGCTTCACACAGGATGTGTTGCACTTTCTGAAAGGTCGAAGTGGTGAAGACTCAGTAAAATGCCAGCCATCATTTCTCTGCAAGCTTTGCTGATACACACGTGTGTGCGAGGGTGTGACACTACCGAAGGACAGAAAGACGGTGAGTGGGATCAAACCTCAAAATGTCCAAAATGTTGAGAAGCAGACGTGTAAACCTGCTATAATTTGTACTAGAAAAGAGAACGAGGTACGTAATAATAATAATTTCCTCTCCACTTGAAAAATGAGAAGATCTGAATGGCGGTGAAATAAATGCTAACTGATGAGGCCAAGATTATAAGTATTATAAGTATTTTGATAGATTAATAATAGAAACTTAAAACCACTTTAAAATGTTTACCATCAATGTAGATAGCAGGAAAGCAGTAATAGGAACTACTTAGCAATTCTCTGCTATAAGCATGGAAAGGAGAATCGATCGCTGTCCAGATATTATCTGTGATTTTGCATCAGCTTGTCTGATACAATGTTTCATTACAGCAAATTTCAACCCCTGGACGCTGTGGTATTGGGAACTACTGATACTTAACAGGGGAAGGGAGGGGGGAAAAGGAAAGCACAATACATTTTCTGTGAGCTTTGGGAAACAGAAAATTCTGACTGTAGATTACAGACCAAAAATATAATTGCAGCTGAAAAAAAAAAAAATAAAAGCCCTGAAATTGTTCAAGGTATTCTATTCTATTCAAATACAGTTACAAGGCTGATGGCATTCAATAGAGTTTGCTTCTCACTGAAAGCCAGTAAACCCACACTTCTAAATCACCCAAGTGCTTTTGAATGCCTCCACTCCTGTGATTCCTGATTTCTCACTGATCTGCCTGAGGCTTCACAAGAACTACTTTAACTTTTTGAGCAGAGGGCGAGTCAGGCCTCCCTTTGAGGAGAGGTGAACTCCTTTCAGAGCAGATTAGAGTGCTTTGCTGGCAGGAGCTGGAGAAGTGAGGGATCCCACCCACACCCTCCCAGTGTTTTGTGCTGCTGTATCTGCCCCCAGGGGCAGCGTCGGGAGCAGCCGCCGAGGGAATCAGCAACAAGTCCTGGCACAAACAGAACTGGCATTTCTGGCTCTTTTGTGCTGCTTACAGCACTCGCTTGGAATTTGGTAAAGCAGAGACTTTTACTGACCCAATGATATAATGGAAATGATTCTCACTCACAGTAAGCAGGAATCCAAACTGTGTGACACCTGACAACTGAGTAAAAAATCACCTTGATGATTCCACAGAAAGGAAGGAATAAAGGAGACTGTTGGACACAACCCTTGAGACTCTCTGAGAAGTGTTAGAAATATCTACCTGATGAATTTCTGGACAGAGTTGCTTTACCACGGAATTAGGTCTCCCTTGGATTTGTAACTAGGAGCAGATTCTGGGGAAGACAACACAGGGAAGGCATAAAGAGAGCTGGAGTGAGACTTTCCAAAGGTTCATAAAGGGTGAGATCATTTATATAAAGGAACATTCTTTGACACACCCACAAAGTGCTCAAAAGGTTTGTATTTGTCCAGGTCTGATCATCTCCTCCGCTGGTAACACGAAAGAGCTGAGATGATGCAGAACACACACACCAGCAATTTATGTGGCCAAGAGGATCCCTGAAAGCAAGACATGTAGGGGTTATTTTCTTTTGTTTTGCTAAAATCTCAAATGGGCTCAGTAAAATACTCCATTTTATGGGTACATATCACAGATGCTTCATATGGCTATGGATTAAAGAGAATCTTACAAACAACATGGGGAAATGGGCATTTTCTTCTTTTTGCTATTTTTCCCAAGGAAATATCAACTCAGACACTGATTAAGGCCTAGACATCCTTCCCTTCTTCCTGGGAAAGCTCCTTCTGACACTGGTAGTCTCAAGACTCAGACATTATTATGCGTGCTGTGTTTTAAAAAACTTCTTAAAACCAAGTACACATATTTGAGCCTTTAAAGAAAGGTTATTTTAAAAGTATAAATACAATAATGATTCCTAGACTACACTAAATTTTTTCATGGCATTTGCTATACCTTGTGCAGTTTAGTTAACCTTTCCTTTATTCAGAGAAAAGCTTTTGTTTGGACTTAGCATCATTTAACTAGCCTTTACTAATAATTCTGTATTACAAACCTTTTCTCTTTTCTTTTAATCCACGGAGAATGCAAAAGTAAATGTTATCAGAATCAGAATATGTGATGAGTAGTCTATGATACTACAAGCCCAGGAAATATGCAGTTTACTTCTTCCAGACTCTTTCTTCCTTTAACTCTGGGCTGGGGAGCAGAATTTTATGCCTTCCCTAATCCACACTAATTCTGCTGAGGGCTGAACCTTCTTATGGACATCCAGTGAGGCAGGGGGGTGTTCACTCTTCAGCTGCTCTTTGCTCCTTAAGACCACTGGAAATTTGGTAGCTTCCNTTCCCTTCCCTTCCCTTCCCTTCCTTATCAAATCAATTTTGGCAAGAGTAAGAATGTGGTGTGCACCAGATATTTCTGTGACATCTTGATCACAAGCCCCTTTCACAGTCAGGTGTCCTTCAAGACTGCACAGAATCTCAGCAGTGTCCTGGAACTGTGAGGAGTTTCCCTGTAAAGCAGAACTAATGCTTTGAGTTCTTCATCACATTTAGGAAAATTTAGGGGGAAAGTGTGTACATCAGATTTTGTTACCACACTTTCACATGAGTAGCTGGCACTCAAATAGGAATTTACCATAACTTCAGAGTGTGGTGATCTGAGTTCTTTACACAGATCTCAGATATACAGCAAAAAAACCCCAAAAATTCTGGAAGGGAAGAAATATTCATTCCAAGGTTTCACTATAAATATTGAAGAAATATGGAAAAGGATAAATAATTGATTTAAGAGGTGCAATGAACATTTTTTCTCACACAACAGCCTTAAAACTGTGAAAAGAATGGCACTGTGGCCTTGAATTCATGCTCTTGGCTTCTCACAGCAGAGAGTAGATGATTATTGGAGTTTGGAATACAGTCAGACTTAGCAAGGGTGGAAACTAGGTCAGAAGTGTCATAATTCAGAGGTCTGGATATGGGTCAGCTGTCTAATTGCTGCCAGACTGGGTTCTCATGTCCCAGACAGCCTTTCCTCGCTGTGGTGCAGCCGAGGGGGTGCAGTCCCCCATCTTCACTGCCCCAGCTGCCCTGTGCATTGCCTGTGCTCAGCAGAACTGGGTCTGGACCAAGCTGGAATTAGAGCACTCCACTTTAGGAACAGAGGCTTCTCTCTCTTGCCTACACACTGCTGTCACCTGGAGTTCAGGAACATCTGCTTATCTCCTCAAGGCCTGACTCAGCAGGCCTAGTGTGTCTTAATCCACTGAAATTCCGAATGCAGGAAGCACAGAAGTCAGCAGAGTTTCATTCTAAAATGCTAACTGAGGAATTACAAGTTCACTTCTATGGCATAATCAGCCAGCCAACTGGTGGACATGGATATGAGCCTCTTGCAGGCCTCCCAGAGCTTCTGCAAGGCTTTCCATTGCTCAAGAGTGTCCTAACCTGTCGTTTAGGGCCAGCTCAGGGATCTAGGGAACTGTGGGCTACCTTTTGGTAGCAGGAAAGGTGTCTGTTTCTGTTAAACTTGAAGAACAATCTCTGCAAGGACCAGACTCTATGGTCTTTCCATGGAGATGGAATTCAGACTGTGATAACATCTAGTCTTTACTTCACCTGACTCACATGTGAAAATCATGGGCACAGGTTTACCCTGAGTGACCTGACTGATGAGGCACAGTTTGTGGTGCTGTAACTATACCCCTGGCAAGGCCTGAGTTGTATATCTGCAATGTTTTGATGCACCTGTTGAGGCTGGCACATGCTGCTGCACTGGCTCTAATTAGCTTCAATGAGCAGCTAATTTGATGATAATTATCAAAGCATTGTCTTCTCAACTCTAAGAGCAGGACACACTCATGAATTCCACATGAACTTCCAGATCTGATCATCCCCTGCCTACCTGGGGGCCTCACTTTAACAGCGTATCAGGAAATGAAGTGAAGTAGTTAATAGTGCATAAATGGCATATCCAACTCTCTAGAAATGCTCAGGTCTGTCTTCAGGAGAGTCCATACAATTGCTTTGCCATAGTTGTAACCTCTACTCCCTGTGAGTGCCTCAAGGTGAAGGTGGCATTTAAATTGTACTGGGAATATGCCTTTTTCCCTGAGGCCAAATGTGTGTACCAAAATCTGTGGGTGCAGAACTGGAATTGAAAACCAAACCCCAACAAGATGATTCTCAGATCCCAAACAATTTGCAGACCCACAGATTGGACACAGTCCCAAGTTACTCACAGGTCTCATAGGTGACCCTGCTGCAAGCCAGAGGCTGGTGGAGATCTCCTGAGAGGTCCTCTCCCACCTGAATTATTCTTGTGAGTCTAAATAGGTTTGTCATGGGATCCTTGAGAAATGGTAAATATTTACTTGTCAGAAAGAGTTTCAGATTTACTTCTCAGAATAAAATTGCACTTCAAAGAGGCGCTGTCCTCTCCTTAAGTATAATTTCCCTGTGTCAGCAGATCATCAGGCTACTGAAATAATCATCTTCTACTTTCAGTTACATTGTGATCCGGTCAGTGCTCTTCTCTGGAGTATAACTGGGACACAAACTGAAACAAAAAACAAATATGGGCAAACACCATTCAGTGGTGGCCCAGAAGGGCAATATACTGAGCATCCCAGTCCTTCCCCCTCCTTCTCCAGAGCACTGTTAAAAGACCAAGGCGTAGAACCACTACAAAATAAACAAGCAATACAGATTTTGCCGTAGGTGGGACCATCTGGACCCAGATAATGTCACCCCAAACAATCTGCCATCCAGTTGCAACTGGGAAGGAGATAGAAGTGTTTTGCGACTCAGAGCTAAAAGGCTGAGATGACAATGTGGCTTGACCACCTGATCCCAGTAGAGAAAATAATTCTTATTTATTATTTTATTATTCCAGATAATGCCAGTGGAGATGGCCAAGCACCTTCCCCTCTGCTCACATTGTCTGAATTGTGCCACGTGCTTGAAAAATGCCAGCTGAACTAATAGTTGTGTGCTGTATTTCTCTGCTTTATGCCTGCAGACCAAGCAGACCACTGTCCAGCTTTGTCCTTGGCTTTCATGTAGAGTGCTGCAATGATCAGCATAGTGTTCTGTGCCTCATGATTTGTTCTAGAGACAGGACATGGATGGACCTGCTTGTGCCCTGTCAAAATCCCTCTGTGCTTCTGGCAGAACTAAACACATAACCTAGCCTGAGTTGTAAATGCACAGTGAAGCAAAGCAGAGCAGTTTCAGCACCCAACCATGAGCGTGATCCAGTCCCATACAGCTGGTAGTATCTTCTGATTTTCCAGTCTTAAAATACTCTTTCAAAGTGCTGCAGTCAGAAGGGCTTCTTTGAAGGGCAGATAAAGTCACTGTTGAAGCATTTAAGCAGGAAGCCATAGGAGTTTGACCAGCAGCAAGGCTTGCTCACACCCTGGAGTTTTAAGAGCAATTTTGAAAATGTTCTGAGCAACATTAGGAAATAACACTTAACTTTCTGTGCAAGAACTGTCTTGTTGGTGTCATTAAGTTTTACCACACATAAATTATTACCAATTAGGGACTAAAGCTACTTCAAACCCCCCAGAATCCTGACTGACTAGTGGGAAGGCAGGCAATTCATTTGCAGCAACAATAGAAATACTGCAGGATTTATGTGGTACCTTGCTCCACTAGTCTTTCAATTGTGTGATTCATAGTCAGAATTAGAAATCATTAAAGAAAACAGAAAGACAGAGAACAATGCCAGATATTCATCTGCTGTCAACTGATGTCAATGCACGGTGCTTCCTGCTGTGAGGTAGTGCTACATGAAGATAGGAATGTTTGCAGCAGACCCACAGAATCAGTGTACTGTGTGAACCTGGACTGTTTCAGGTTGCAGGTCATTTGTTTGTCAGATTCTGTGTGGGTGTTTTTGGGCACAAATTAGAGATTCCAAGGCTCACTGGTATAAGGTATTCTGAAAGGAATGGGGAAGCATGAATGCCTGTGCAAGATCTTCCTGGCTGCTGCTTAGATTATACTGCTTTGATAAAAAATACTTAGGCCATAATGGGGAAAGCAATTCCAAAAGTATTATAATAAAAAGATAGTACTTTTACCCTGAGAGAAATTGTGATATTAGGGGAAGACAGGAGGTAAAAACAGCAGGTGTCAAATCTATTGCAAACAAGAAAGATAAAACAGTAAATGAAAGAATTGAAATAAGGGCTTCATTATATTCATATTGCAAGGATGAAAATTTCCTTTTCTCACACAGTCTCAAGAAAGAGTCCAGTCTAATAATCTTCCCAGCTAATCACCAAAGCACATTTCACTGCTTCTACCTTCTCCTTTTACTTTTTCCAGTCCAACGGTTGTTGAAAATGTACACAATTGCCTCCTTGGTTACCTGCTCTAAGACATTGGACCTAGTCAGTAAGTTTTGACTACATTCAGGGTTAGAAAGGTACAGATGACTCTGTGCCTGGGTTGCTGCACTCCATTTGTGTGCTGGCACACAGAGGGTGCAAATAAGGAAAAGCCAAGTGATGCTTTGAAATAAAACAGAGAGATAGAACACAGTTGTGTCCATGTCCTGTCTCCTCTATACTGCCCACTTCCTCTCTGCATTCATGGAACCATATTCCCCTGGATTCTTATTTTAAGATGATAAATATATAATTGAGCAAGCTTCTGTTTTGACTGCAACTTGTTATTTCTACAGTGCAATTATAAACTCATTATTTTTATTTTAATGATATGCTATTTTATTTTTAACAAATAAAAGGTAAGGAGAAAAATACTCTTTCATCTTAGACTAGTTAGAACTTGCACAATGTATCCCTGCAAGGATGTTCCCTCTGTTTCATTGCACATACCACAGGCACTAGAGGATGCAGTACCTCTATTTTCAGTTCTCCAGTTGTCACTGGGAAAGAAACTATCTCCAGGTTCCTCTAATTCCAGGGTTACAGAACCATACTGGAGATCTTTTCCCTTGTCTTTTTTTCCCTGAGAATACTGAGGGCTTCAGAAGAAGGAGGAGACACAGACAGTTCAAGATCCTGCAGCAATTCAGTGGGAGTGGTGTCTAGGGAAGCGGGAGAACAGGTTTATGTCCTTATCTGCAATCAAGGGATAGACTGTTGTGTACCTAACTTCATAAATTAGTTATCAGGTTAGGACAGGGGCTGTAATTCTTGCATCTTCTTCCAGTGTTATCTTCTTTATGAAGTTCTAAAGGGGGCAGTCTGTAATCAAGTCTGCTTAGGGTTTAATAGCTGAATGCTTGAGCCCAGGGGCAAAAATATATGTTGTTTGTACCTGTATCTATATAAGCATAAAATTTCAGTTTTCCTGGTGGGACCTTTTGTGGGAATCAGTCTCAGTTGACAGCAGAACATCAACTGGACAGACTTAGACCTGAACGTTTTAGGAACTATTAGGTGCCTAAGTATCTTGAAGGATCTATATTTTAAGAAAAGCTAAGTACGTTAGGAAAATATTTTTGTGCTTAATCTGAACCTTTCTTCAGTTGTTGTCTGCAGCTCCTGCTGGTAAGGGCTAGTCCAGACTGTGATGGTTATTCCTTCTTCCCATCACAGATATTCCCTCACATTAATTAACCTTACATTAAAGGATAACTACCAAGTAGACTTGTAGTTTAATCATTTATTGTTTGCTTTCTGCTCCTATCACATAAACACTCATTTTTTGCCTTCTGATGCATTTCTCAGAAATACCAAAACATTTTTATTTGAAACGTGGAAGGCCACTTTTTTTCCCCCCCTTTGAATTTAGAGCACCAGGGAGGTTGATCACCCCAAAACCTGCCAAGTTTAACTGGCACAACCACAGCAAGCACTAATAAATAAGGACCTGCGTTATCTTACTGCACCATCTCTGAGATACTGAAACAGTCAAAACCACACTGTTTGTGCAGGATCACGGTCCAAGACATGCAGCATGCTCTGTGTAATACCTGAAAACTTGTGAACTGCCACTTGAGCCTGCACATCCAGGCTTGCCTATCTGTTGTCTTTCCACTGTTGTTCCTCAGACACAACTCACCTCTAAGCAAAAATCTAGAATGTTGCATAATATTTGATATAAATAATTGATATAAATAATTGACATAAATAATCCTTTTAGTTTTCCAAAAATGAGATATAATTAAAAATGGAAATGTATTGGTTTTTGTTTTGGTGAGGTGTTTCCTCATTTCTTCTCAAAGTCAGGTACAAGAAAGATAATACAACTGTTTCCAGTCCTTCAGGGCTTGGATTTAGTCCAAACTTATGAAAGATGCAGAGCATCATCTTAGCCAAAACACTGGCTAAATTTGCCTTCTTTGCTAAAATTAGGCCACCTAAAAGATTAAAAGCTTTCTTCTTTTTTTCTGCCTTAAAAAACATAATTACACCCTAATTTAAAACTCTAATTGAGTGCACTTGTATTGGTGAGATGTTCTTTTTCCCTTTAGGGACAATATTCCTATTAGTCACACAAGCTGTCTAATCATTTCATGGTCTGTCCATTTCCCCACCCTACACCTCCATTATAAATGAGAAAATTAAAGCATCCTCTTTTTTTTTTTTTTAAGGGTATCTCAATTATATCCCCATAAATTCAGCAACTGAACATTTCAGTTGAAATAGTAAGCCACATCTTTAGCCAGTGTAAGTTATCATTACTCTGCTGATTTCAATGAACAAAAGATGACTTGCATCAGCTGAGACTATGACCCATGAAGACAAACCCACTGAGAAAGTCTAAAAGTAAATTATTTTTTTAAGATCAAGAATTTGTGTCCTGGATATTAATACACACCAGCTGCAGTATTATCTTGAATTTATTGATGCTAGTAATTTTCTTTTTACATTAAACAACAATTGATGAAGTTGCACAAAATAACACTACACAAAATACTATGACTGCATCTTTCTGATCACGGAGATCATAATTTTTCTTTAACTAGTAAGTCATAAAGGCATTACTTTTCCTTTGGTTGTGTAAGTGATGCTTTTTGAACTTTTATTTTGCAGTCAGGTCTAGGTGAACACTTGATAGTCACACTTTGCCCATAAGCCCATCTTTGTTATCTTTTAGCTTAGATTTATAGATCTGCCATTTAACCAACTGGTGATAATGGGATTCTATGAAAATATCTCTTTACAATCAGATCTTAGATTTCACCAAGTGCTTTGAGATGCCCATTTTCACTTTGAGTCACAGGATTATTTTAATGCTGGGTTATTAGGGGAGTACATTGTTTCCCTTTCACCAAATCACCTGTAATTCTAGTAAAGCTTGGGGAAATCAAGTATGAGAACTTTTAACTGATTTTCTAAGAATTACTAAGAATTATTTCTGCCTTCTACAGCCATTGCATAGTCGTTGTAATACAAAAGACATTTTAGCATCTAAGAAGTAGCTTTTATTATTTTCCCTGCTATGCCTTTAAGCTTTAACCCATAAACATTTTCTTTGTTCTAGGTTTAAAAGTTTTAAGGAGAAACAAACTTAATTACATATAGTGTATGGAGAACTCGGAGTTTAACCACTAATCTGTGACTTGCAGTGGATTTGGATTGTAGGAATTCAAGGCTCTGAAGTGTTTCTCATGCTTGTCTGCATTGACTACAACAGTTCTAGGACTTCTCCGTGAAAATCATCATCTTTTGCAAAAATGTATCTATACATACTTCAAAGGAAAAGGTACCAATGAAAGATTTATTGAAATTCATTGCTGATAAACATTCATTTCTCAGTATTTTCTGCACTGGATGAATTAAAAAAAAAAGTGCAGATCATTGTCACTTCTATTAATCCTGCTTTCATTGGTTTTTAGGTATAGAAACAAAAGATAAACAGATATACACTTCAGTGCAGGGGACCATATTATGTTGGTAAACATGTTCATATCTCAGGTAACATCAGACTTCTTCAGTTTCCACTAGCTGAGGATCTAGTTCAGGGAAGACAACTTTTCCAGTGTCAGTAGTTATTATCCCTCTTTCTGCTCTGTCAAATTTGGAAATATTTGGTCTTATCTTAAACAAACACATCTGGTGGTGAATCTGAAAAGATGGCTTATTTCAGACCCTGGACTTCCCTTCCTCACATACATGCACCCTGAGGATGTTTAATACAATTAAGGAAAAACTCCAAGGCTGCAAGAAAGGCTCAAAATGAATATTATTTTAGAACTGTAGCCCAAGGCTGCAGTATTTAATTGAATTGGTTGAATTTCAGCTAAGTAGGCAACTACCATTCTGACCTGAGGGAAGCCTGTATGTATTAATAACAGCACTGTTATTAAAAAAGCACTAACAGAGCACTGGAGACACCACAGAAACTTTTATATCTGTAGATGAAAAAAACCCCTCTGATCCATGTGCCTTCTGATGGGTCATTTTTAGCTCACTCTGTGACCCCACTGACCCTCACAGTTCTGCTGCAATAAATTAATTGTCACACTGTGTAAGTGCTCTGTGCCAATCATCACCACACCCACAGTACGGGGGCTGTTTGTCATCTGACTGTGCTTAATTAACAATACAAAATCCTAACTCTACATCCAGCTCCGACTGCCTGAGTTCATGAGGAATTATTTGCTTTTTAGTTATTACGATGCTGTGCCAGTGACTGTCTGGCTCTCACACTAGAGGAACTGGCTAAAGCATGTGGGATGTTTGTGGTAGGCCCCGTGAACAAACTTAGCAGAATGGTTACTAATTAAAAATGTTGAAATGCCATCAATTAAATATCATTTGGGCATCCAATGGCTCCATGAAAGCCATTTAGAGGAGCAGTTTAATTTTCATGTGTGAACATGCTCCTCTTGGAATTCCCTTGAAATCCACAGGAAGTACTTTTTAGATTAAGTTTGATAGAGGATGAAATACCAGCTGAGCTTGTGTCAGAAGCAGCACTGGCTAGGGAATTTATAGGGAAAAGATGACATGTCCTAATAGTCCAGAATATTGTATTTTTTTCCTGTAGTTATCCACAGAAAATAAAGTTCAGTTAACTGCTATAACAAGAGCACAAAAAATGAAGTCTGGGTCTCCTTTGAAATATAACTCGAAAACTTGCAGGTGCTCTCTCCCTATCAGTCTCCCTGCTCCTTCCAAACAAACTACAGTGTAAATGTGGGGCCTTGAAAAACTGCTGTAAAAAAAAACCAACCAAAAAAACCCCACCCAAACACAAATTCCCCCCCGCAAAAAAAAAACAAAACCCCAACCCAAAAACCTCCCCACCACAATGCTGAATTGATAGTAAAAGAAAACAAGAAAGAATAGAGGGAAAGCAGACACTTGTCTGCTTATATCTCACGCACATGAAACACTGGCTCACTCAGTGTTGGACTCTCATCCACGTAGCAGCAACATCTGTCTCTGCAGGGTTTTTTGAGAGCTCCAGATGAACAAAGCTCACAGCCAAAAGTGAAAGCCATCCCAGAGAACAGTGCACAACAGTGGTTCTCAACTGCACTGTTTCTACCACTGAAAATTAGAATCCTTAATAATATCTACATATGTCTTCCCAGGCACACTTATTATCAAGAAAGAGATGATGCTTTGCAATATCTCCTTGGATACAACAATGCAAACTTGGCTTGGATTCCTTGTGTAGGAATGTGTAAGTGAGAACAATTTGGGAACATAAAAAGCAGCTTCAAGAGGGGTTTTGGCACTGCCTGTTCCTATGTTGTTCCTTTGACATTAGCAACCCTTTAAAATAACCACAAATAGATATTCAGGTTTGAGCTCCTGGCAAAGACGTGGCAGTTCTGTCATTTTTTTCACACTGAACTGGAATTTTTAAAGCAAATGAAGTTCCTGTGAGCCTGGTGATGGCAGTGGCAGAGGATGGAGGGGCACCGCTGCTCCCTGTGGCAGCTTCCACTGACACATCACAAACTGTGTGGCACCGGGGGTGTGCTCTTCTGGCATCACCTCTCTTCCTACTTAGGCAGCTCTCAGATGGATTCAATGCGCCTGATTAACATCTATTTATCACCATTGTGATGGTACAGAAACACACTATGCAATTTGGCCCTGGCATCCTTGCTCAGCACACAGGATCTGTTAAAGCCTTCAAATCCTTCAAAGGACTTAAGTCTTTCATTTGCCACAGAATGCAGTTAAATGTATACTGTGCATTTCTTCTGCAAAGCAGACAATGATTTCACAGAGCAGAATACAACTTCTCATTTATTTAAAATACACAAGATTTCACAGGCAGAGATCATGCTACTGAGATCCTAAAGGTTCATGCAGTATGTGCCAAGCTGCATTCCTGCATATCTGAAACATGGCACAGCTTTAAGTTCTGTGCTTTATAATATCAGAATATTGTAACAGTAATGAAAAACAGGAAAACTGTGGCATTGCCTTCATCATGTAACTTCTGTGCCTAGAAATTGAACCAAAGAATAAGGGATTACTGTGTCAAGCTTTTCAAGCAGATACAGATTTCCACCCCACAGGTGTGACCTCCAATGGAAGTCTGGCAGTGTGACTCTGATGCCTTGGGAAGGCTGATCTGGAACAGAGACTGACAGAGCTACAGAATAAAGCAGATATTTATTGTAAGGCCTTTAGGGTATGCCTTGGGCAGGACAAGAGCCTGGCCAGGGCTACACCCAAGGTAGATCCAAAATGGTCACGAAAATGGCTGACCCGTCACGAGGTCTCACACTTTTATAAATTTTGGTCCATTTGCATTTTGGGGTTGAACTGTCCAATTACAGCTTCAGGTTATGAGGTCTCATCCTTGTTCTTCCCTTCAGTCCACCGTTGTTTATGCTGTTGGGCCTGAAAGTTGTACTCAGTGTCCTTGGTCTCCATCAGGAAAAGGATTTGTATTTTCTACCTACTCTGTGAAGAGAGCTTGCCAGCATTTAATAAGAGGCTCTGAACTACACCCCTAGGCACAGAATCTGAAAAACATGAAAGCTAAAACTCAAGGCATCAACTATGTCTGCTCAAATCAACTGTTCTGTGAGGGCCTTCAACTGAGGGGCAAAAGGAATGGCTGTGGAAAATTGGGAAAGAGGGTGGCTTCTGCCACAATCCACTCCATACTACTTTTGTTTATCCTGCAAAGGGCAGCTGCTGTTTTGAACAACATCACTAATACAAAGTAGGGCAGACACACTGTGCTCTTTTTGGTGGTTGGTTTGGTGGTGGTGGTTGTTGTTATTATTGTTATTATTAATGATCCAGTTAAACATTTTAGATAATTATCAGTGAGGCTAATGTTTAATATTTCGTAGCAACAATGCCCAGTCTATAATTTTTTTCCTTTGATTGTTTGTTCCTCATGATGTCCAGGTAAATCCTGCTCTGGCTTTCTGGTCACTCTGTTGGCCAGGACAGGGAATGGGTGCAAGCAACCCACAGTGTAACACACACTGCATTTCCCAGATGGATTTGAGCCAGAATGATCCACAGCTTTGTTTAAGATGCTTTGGAGATTCAGAACACTTTCATAAACATGCAGCAGTCATTCATCTCCTATCTAACAACAAATAAGTAAACATATAACCACAAAGGCGTGATTTGGATATCAATCCTGAAAGTACTTGTGAATTGCTCTTTGCCTTATTTAGCCAGTCCTCTCTGCATGAAGTTTCTTTACAGATATTGCTTCTCTAAAAATTAAGGACCAGCAGTTAGTCACAACTATTCACGTTTTTATTAGCTTTAGAGCTTTGCCTGATTTGTGTATATCATTCTTCCCTGCATCCGCACAGAAATATCTGTGATTCATCAGTGTAGAGCAATCTGCCGCCTTAGATATTTGAGATTACTAACTCAGTGTTTCTGATTCAGTTGATATGCTATTTTTGTTTTGTTTATTGATATTTTTACACCTTTTCAAAAAAAAAGACAGGCTAATAAAGTTATTATCATTTTTTGAGATAATTGGAAGCTTGTCGTGATTTTTTTTCTTAATTTGTTTGCAGGAGCAATATTTCCTGTAAAGATCCAATTCAGCAGTTGTTTGATTTCTTCCCTTGATCTCAGGCTAGTCTACAATGCTGCCAAAACAGCATGACTGGGACTACTAATTCAAAATTTTCCTTTTTCAGTATCAACCCAGCCAGGCAATCTAGGTTCTGTAGAACAGCCGTATTCCTGAGCTGCTTGACACACTAATGTATTTTCATTTAGTTCATCCTCATGCAAAACACTGAGCCCACATGCAAGGCCACCTAGTCAAAAACTCTATGAATTTAAATAAGGCTAGAGAATAATGTTTCTGAGAAGCAGGGTTTAATAACTGTTCTTTCTATGAGCAAGTATTTTTAAAGCAAAGACACTTTCTGTTGTAAAAATATTTGTGTATTTTTTAGGAACTTTGAAATAAATTCTGAAGTTTGGACTAGTTGTTAATCACTCTTCAGTTTAGAGAGATTTTGACAAAGGTGGCAGTGGTCAAAATTTGGTCTTGATTTCTTTCATCATGAAAAATAACTTGCTTGATACAGCAAATCATTAATTTATCTCTTTTACCTCTCCTTCTTGTGAGGTCAAGAAATTACAATCTTTATTTTACTTGTGTTGATGAAAATAAAAAACAGTAGTGCAAAATCATCATCAGCTTTCAAACCGTTAGTCAGAAATAACAATCTCATTATTATCAATATTTCAAATAAAACTTTCCATTTTGCAAGTAAAGAAATAACAAAATAACTACCAAGTTATAAACCCAGGTATAACAATGCCCTTCTTAGAATGACTCCAAACAATCTTCTAATCTCCATTTATGTGTCCACATCTCAGGTGTAAAGTGCACCATTTACTGACTTTTTTCTCCTATAAAACTAGCTTTTGTTGCATTATGCTAAAGGAGTTCCATGAAAAACTACAAAACAGTAGTAAAACTATCATGAAATGTTGACAGCCCTGATATATCTGAATATCTTTACAGATTATCAATATGTAATGTCACTGAGGGTCAAAGCAGCACAGGATGGGAAAATTGCACCAAGCAGAGGAAAAGAGATTGTTTAGACATCAAACAAACGTATCAGATTTATCACATCTAAATTCCCTAGTGAGAAATAAGCCAATGTCTTCTGTAAAAACCAGGGCATAAAATTGCTTTTTTGGGTTTTACTCTTGTGTTTTCTACTAAATTATTTTTAGTCTATATCAAATTAAAACACAGAACGAGTAAATTTGCATTGAAAAAACATAAATACATATTCTTGTTTTATAAGATAAGCCCTCCTTCTTTATATATATATTTTGGCCATTTCTTGCAAATTTCTTGAGACCCAAACTAGTACCAGTCAAAATTAATAAAAGCAAGCTTGAATATCATCTTACTAGAGTTGAATATGATAAATAAATGTTAAAAAATAGCTTCTTAGACAGTTACAATTATATCCTTTATGTCGGAACTCTGCATATTTGTTTCTTTTCATTTGAGTTTAGGAACTTGGGGGTCGATTTCTAGAGCTACCCAGATACCTAACTGGGCACATAAATCTCACTAGATCACATTGAATCCAAACACTGCACATGGTTGTTGTTTTCTGCTTGCTGTGCTTCCTCCTAGCCTGGACAGAACTGGATGTTTTAATACATTTCTAGTGACTGCAATTCCTATTACTAGGCAGGCTGCTTGTTTAAGAACATAAACTACCAACACTGAGTAGATTTCCTCATTTCACGAACATTCTGGAATCATTCACTTGTATTTTTACTTTATGCAAGATTCCACAGTGCCCTGATTCAGTGATGTCTCCATAGTCCTGCAGTTTCCTCTTTTAACTCAAGCATCAGTTACAAATGTAAAAAAAAAAAACAACCCCAAAAAAACCCCCAACCCCCCCAAAAAATCAAAACAA